>DVQG01000485.1:0-14459 GCA_018231605.1 Papilio ambrax
GTGACATGATCAAAAAGAGAGTGATGACAGAGTTTACCTGTGATAGAATTATGTGGAGGACAAAAACCTTTTGCGCTGACCCTACGGGAATAGTATAAGGATAAAGATGAGGATGATGATCATTGTGTAATATGAAAATGTTTTCTTTTCAGAATCTCCACTGAAGTGTAAGGTTTAAGTTAAAATAAATAAATACAGTTTATTTTAATAGTGTGTAGTATGTACATAAAATATGTATTGTTCAAAGCTTAGTCTATCGCGTGGGCAAATACCAAGACTTCATAACTTCGACTAACAAATCCTTTGTGCGGCTAACTAACGAGCGACGCGACTCTAAACCATGTCCGTGCGCGCCGTATTTATAACAGAGGACGAGTTATATCCATGAGTAATGGAACTTATGTACCGGCTACATTACATTAGTAAATCAACCGCGGTGTCACGTTTACTATTTAAATGTATTCATCCGCTTATCCGGGCGTCATGTTGCGCGCCTTTTGCGAGGAGACATGTTTCAATGGATGTAGGCAGGTAAGGCTATTGCTTGCGCTTACCAACACGTTGCCTTGACGTATTGAAGATATGTTACCCTTTATAGACTCAAGACCCGAATGAAACGTTGAAATATTTTGTATATCTTGACATCCACGTAATGATGAGGTGGTGGGACTATTTGTATACGTGTCTTTTCTTATATTCGACTACAGATGTATACATTTGAGGTACCACTAAAGTTCAGTTTTACTAGATCAAGCTAAATACTAAGTTCCACTAGAATAGATATAAAATTGTACGTTACTACTGAATACTGGTCCCGGTTTGCATATGATCAAATTACTTGAGAAAAGTCTCGACAGTTTTATGAATATTTAAGTGCATATTATAATGAAAAAGATAAAATTAATAAATTTTTAAAACTAAAGAAACTCGACACACTGTATTCTAATTTATTCCATTTAATGAATTATCAAAATTCCAATTAATCGATAATAATTATTGGAGACAAACGATGCTTGTGAGGTGAACCGTTGTCACTTCATTGAATATTAACGAAAACGTTCAAGACTTTGTAACCGATCACATATTAATTACGGTTGGTCTCCATTGACTTTGAAAAAAAAAACAGAGAAAGCAATAGTCATGTCGGTGTTATAAATTATTCAATTCCCCGACAAGTTGCATTATACTAATTTGCATATTTCGTGGAGACAGCGAGCAATTTCCACAAATCAAACATTTTAATGTGCTCTTCAATGATTGATGACTCCCTCTTGTAAACATGTTGAAATGTTCGGGTTGGAAAGCGCATATTAAATTTATTTAATTAAAAATAACGTTAGTATAGGTAAAGAAAACAAAGATAGGATTTAATTTACATATTTTTAAATCTTGCAAATATTTGACACCCAGTTATTGCAATTCGAAAGGAAAACTTGAAAGTTCTTTTGTAAGGAAAAAGTATTTTTTTAAGAATTACATCCATTAAAAAACGTAAGCCGCAAATTAAAAGTCAGAGATCGCAAACCAACGGACATAGCAATCGTGTGAATGAAAAATAATCGTCTTACCAATAATCGATGAAAATTATCAGGTATCGTGAAAGTATCGACTCAGGTTACGTATGAAGGTGAAACAGGCGGTGCCTTCTTAAATTCATACCATATCGGGTCTTAATACTGTAGTTTCGGCACAATAAATAGCATTGCACTAAGTTTGTATGGCGAGACCAGTCTCCCGTTATGCGATAAGGTTAACTTTCTGTGAATATAGTATGAAGCGTATCTTCAAGGTATATTTACTGCAAAGTATGAACGGATAATAATTGTACAGCGTATAAACAAAATAAAGCAATAATTATTGGTACAATGCATATTAATAATACATACTAAATTGGAAGGTTTACAGAAAAATAAGTCCTGAAATTATAACTATGTTCCTAAATACTGACCATCGAACATATAACAAAATTAAGTGTTCAAGCATAATTACACAAATAGTGACTGATACATTTGATACACAAAACAACCATTCTTTTTAGACAAAAAAAATAATGTTAAGTTTGAGAAGTAATAAATTCTTAAAGTTGATTGTTTTCTAGGTTTTCAATTTTGCTTCTTATCGATTACAATTTTAATTTCCCCATTGAGAAAGTAATCGATGTGTAACAATCGAATCAAGTAAACTTTTCAATACCAAATATACAATGTACTAAGTCCATTACACGCGTCATATACTTTTCTGAGAGTCAATTAATGGAGAAAATATTTTCGTACTTTAAACGAGTAGTACTTTTTAATTACAGTCACAAAAAATGTTCAATATCTCTAAATCAGTCTTTAACAAAGCAATAGATCGGTTAAAAACAGTTGTATGTAAAGAAACCATCATTAACATAAGTCAATGAATTAAAGCTAATGAAGCGAAGAGCAGCTCCTGGGTAGCATTACAATAAAATTCCTTTTCAATCAATACTGCAATTTTAACTCAGGTACATATCTCATTCAGAGTATTAAGAACCTGTGAACAAGAAAGAGTGATACTGCTCGTAATTACTTAAGCCATTTATGGTCGCATCGTTGCATGTTGGCATTCATTGATTTATACATAAATTTTCCATTAATCGCCTTACGTCGTCACCAAGGCTTTAGCAAGGTGATCGCGGAGCCATTGTACCTAGACTAAGTAATAAAACACTTTCTTATAAAAGCGATTTCATTCTTGAGTGGCGACCATTTCAAGTTTTTCTGAAGGTCAGTTTAAAAACAACTGTGAGTAATAACTTAAGCAACGTCTGCTTATACTTCAGAATCATCTGCTGCCTTTAACTTGATGTAAAAATGCGATATTTCTTATTGAAAATGAAATTTTAATTAGAAACTCTATTCGTTTTGCCATTAACATATGCGTGCATAACTTGTCTTACGCTTTTAATTATTTTATTTAGCTTATCACCTGTCGTACATGTAACACACATGTGCTAACTACAGAAACACAGACGGGTGTAGTCACTCTTATTAATGTAAACATAATTAAGGAATATAAAATTCTATGAAATGTTTAATTGAACTTATTCATTTAATCATTTCCTAAATTATCCTTCCTATATGCAAATATCGTAAGAGCGTCGGTGGCTTAGGAGTTTGAACTTTGGTAACACATGTGATTTTCGATTTTAAGAATTATGATCATACGATCATAATTTACCCGACTATTGCCTAATCACCCCTTATTAGGGTTGGTTTCGATCTCCTTAGTGGAGAAGTATAGTGAGATGGTGATGATGATATAAATATCATATTAACGTTACCATTAAATAACTTGGAAAGTATTGCAAAATGTGAATAACTAAAGAGCACAGAGCTTACATAAAAACAAAGAGTTCATACAAAATTCTAAAAGATCTCTTTATCTGACGACTTAATACTAATCGTAATTCGTGAGTAAAGATAAAAATCGAAAAACTGTGTAAGAATATAACACCTACGCTAATTCTAAACTATAAATAACACGCATGATTATCATTACGAGACCGGTGACAATTTATAACACGAGTCGCCTTAATTTCATATGTATTTATTCGCATGCCTTAATTATGTATGTAAAAATGCCTGTATATATTAAAAAGCAATATTTGTATGCAATATATGTATTTAAAAGCAATACAAACAGTTTAAAATCGATCTCAGATACGCTTTTATTGGTCGTCTTGTTTTTAATGTCAGTTTTATTATTTTAACGACCAGTTTTGAGATAATTTTCTGACTTTATATCCATTTAGGCAATTAACATTGATATATTAGTGTAGCTCGACTATATTCCACACGTTTTAATACAAACATATTTTTATATAAAATGGCGGAAGATGAACTATGAATACATTTTTACTACAGAAGCTAGACGAGTCTTGATCATGTAAAATTTTAAGCTTATGTATACACGCCTTGTTTCACTGGAAAATTTAGGGATATGGCATACTAGGGAAGATTTTCAGCCATATATAGGACTAGTTACAATTCTGTTTTTTTAAGAGAATTTGCCAAATGTGTAATAATGTTCACAAGAAGACTGAGGTTATTTTACCTATTCATAATTTAATATGAATTCTCAATTTAGTAGCTTAAACAGCTGTTGGTCGTTAAGGCGTTAATTAAAAGGCCATAGTTTGCTGGCTAACTTTTGAGCGACATTAAATTGCACCGGGCGTTTACTTTATAGGGCAACACTGCGCCAAACGCTGACAACGCGCCAATTTTACTATTTTTTAAATATATTTCACAAATTTTGGAACGTTAAAATAAAAAATACTTGTATCTCGCTTGTACCTCAAAAAGCAAATCTTTTTGTGTCCTAATTATAGTGCTGTTAAAACTTGCTTCGAACTTTATACTGGTCATAAATAATAATTAAAACTACGTTAGTCTGCTCTATCAAAATATTTTTATAAAACAATGGAAATCTATCAATTGTATTCTGATTAAAAAAATATAAAGCGTTTTGTTGCCAGTAGGAAAAAAGTTTTATCTATAGCTAAGCGATATTGCGCCACGCACGGCAATTAACGTTTGAACGCAAAAATATTTGCAATACACGTTGCATTAAAAGCACGCGTTTATTTTTCTTTATTGACGTTTTTATTTAAAATTTTATTAATTACTGTTATCACCTAAACTGATTTACATTATACGAAACTGAAAAATTTTTATGCTTATTTTTGCCTGAGATTCTGTTAATAATTTTATTATTTAATGGTCTTTACATTTTCGAAACAGAAGCTCAAATTGAGCAGAAATCGTAGAGCAAAGACTCATTAAAGATGAGAATTACATAGTTTCAATAATTCATACTAAGTGTTATATTTAGCATTTTTTACTCATTTGCAATCTGTTTCTTGCCTAAAATCAAGTTGTTATCTGTGATTTAAAATAGTAATAGAATCATAATGATTAGACGTTATTTTCAGTTGAAATAACTTAATTTAAAGTCTGCAGTGTATACAAAAATATTAAATTAGTCGATCTCGTTATAATAATGAGCGCTACAATGCTAACCCTCTAGCAGTTAAAACTTATATTAAATTGGTAGGCACGCCAGGTAGAGATTGCGTCAAAAATTCGAAGAAAACGATTAGCGATACCCATCGACGCCTACGGCCAGCAAAAAACGAAGACTGCTACTATGATGAACTGGTTTTCTCGACGGAATCGCCACAAAAACAAAGTCCTGTTTTTTTACTCTTTTACACCACTACAATACGCTATACGAGTGACAGAGAAATCTGATACGGTGTCCACGGAAACCGGCAATACGACTTATTTATTTCTTAACTTGCAAACACATAAAGCATTTTTTTAGCCTTTTTTCCGACTGTCCTGCTTAAACCTGTTTTAATAGTTTCGATTCTTTAATTTCAGTTGACTTGTTTTATATTCAGTTTTTTGTCTCAAAGGTGGCAAACTCACGGATGTTAACTCAATGAATTTATATTCCTTACAAGGTCCCGTAAGTATTTATACACTCATGGTTTTCATTAATTCTAGTAATAAAAAACATAAATAATAAAGAAATATTACCAATATTTGCGACCAACGTGCGAATATTGAATCCATATAAATTACAAATCGGATTCCAACGACGCCTTTAAATCAAGCCAATACCAGATAGAGCCCGTTGTATCAATTAGAAATATTTGACAATAACACATTTTCGTTCAGAACACAACGTTACCAAATACAACAGTCTTAAAGCTATTGACATAAAGAGCATAATACCTTAGCTATCATAATGTTTACAGTAAAAAGAGCACAGTTTAAGGATTGCCTGGTACGAGCCTATAGCGCGTAATAAATAAACGGCGAGAGTTAGTACCCGCCGTGAGCAGAGCCCGTTTCTTATCAAACGTCTTGTACTAGGCCGGGTAACCCATAAACCGAGCTTAGTGGCTTTAGTAGGTACAGACCGAGTAGTCCGCTACGGCCGTTTGTTGTTGCCTGAGATACTAGACCATTCCTATTGGTGAAGAACGATCGTTTAAGTTCCACTACGTTATATACTTAGGATACTAGATTTATTCTAATAATAAACTATGAAGTTTACAAAATGTCTCTGTAATAGGTGAAAATTAGGATAAGTATGTTATTATTTATTTAGTATTGATTCCTTATTTTATATACGTTGTTTTGATACTTTACAAACAGATCTTGAAGTGTTATTTGTTTCAGACTATATATCTGCCAACAACAATCCTTGAATTATGGAAATAGATTCCATAGAATCGAAAAGATTAGATACAGTAGGAACGGAGAATGTCTTGAATATTTTCGCAAGCAAGTTATAACAAAGGGAATTCACTAAAGAAACAACAAGCGACCATATCTAAGGATGTTTGCGTATCTACATTATTTCTATTAGATTCGCGACTATTCTTATTTAGCATTCTACGCAAAAATAATTCTTATACTCAACTGTTTGAGTTGAATATCGTTTGTAGAATAGTTTGGCAAACAGCAGGGTGCATGGCAGGGGTTGATTTATATTCGAGCAATGCAGTAGTGTGCAGTTAGTATTGATTTCCATTTGTGACAGACCCTCCCCGCACCGCGTCGCCCATCTCCTCACGCACCGCGATGGCATTAGGCCAACAAGCATGGCCGCTGATCCTAAAAAATCCCATCATATAGACAAAAAGCACACAAAACGGCTCTTCCTTATAATAGACGATTTTTAAACCTGAGTAAATCATAAAATATTCTTGATTTAATTACACAATTTAGAATTTAATGTTTAATTACTTCCTTAAAGAAATGCGCTTGTTATAGTATTTATAGAAATAGAGTCTTGTGCTATGCGGTATCTCGTACAGTTCCGAGAAACTTCCAATTATTGTAAAAATAAAACTATTCCTTGAGGTCAACAATCAATCGATATCGTATTTATTACAACTAATCTAGTTAACTTAAATTGTTTGTTTTCCTATATTTAAATCTTGTTTTCATATGCCATGGACGAGTTCAAAGCTCTCTACTTAAAATAATATTTTTATGTTATGAATATCAGAACGATCTCTTTGCGAAAAAATTACTCCCTAGATATTTTTCTCGTGGGTTTCAAAGAAAACATTAAGCGAGAAATATCTTTTTTATCTCGGTAGCGCTTGCCTTAAGGCGTTATAGAAGCCACATAATTCATTGAGACCCGGAACTTCCTTACATTTCACGCTGTAATTCAAAGACATTAAAATGCTCTGTATACGTGCTATGGTAAAAATCTTTTAACCCAATTTCTTACGACCATGATCGAGTTTTTCATAATCATCTACGTAGCAATCTCTCATGAACTTGTACCTACTCAGCGTGAACTAAATAGTAATGACAAATGGTCGGAGCGGCCTCGACCAACCGACACACTCCCCCGGACCAAGGTTCGATGACCGCAATTTCGGTTATGAAACGCGGGCTCTGTACACTCGTCACCAAATTCTTTATGTTACAAACGATATCTATAAGTAGCTGTGTATATCGTAATAAGCTTTTATCAGGAGTCTGTGTATTTTTGACTGAATATGAGTAATTTATTTAAAAAAAATGTAGGTGCACGTATGTAAGGAATACCCATTTCCATATTTATCAAGTGAATATTGTATGTTGGAATGCATTAAATTAAATAATTGATAATCCTGAATCACAGAATTTTCTTAATTTTTCTTTATATTTTTATCTATTTCCTTCCTGGCTGTCATCCTAAATTTGGTTATTTACTATTAGTGAACCTAATATCAACTGTGTAATATGATAATTACTGCTTATACATATTTATAACTAATAAATCCTTTCCAAGCAGCGACGGTACATAAAAATACATACATAGAAGATTCATTTGTCACTAGGTTATCCAACTTACGAGAGATTAAGTTATGTAAATAACTAAGTTTATGCGTATCTTTCTTTTACGTTTAATATTATCAACGAAAAATCAGTTGAAATAAATAGCTGACATTTGATTATGTGACAAGATTTATTTTACAACTAACTTTCACCCGTGACTCCGTCCACATGGAATTAATAAAACAAAAGTAAGTTGCCTATGAGTTATTTCAGATTATCTTCTACAACTATGCCAAATTTCATCGAGATCCGTTCAGCAGTTTAGGCTACAAATTTTAATAAACATCGAAACTTTTGCATTTACATATTACGTAAGTATGAAATATGTTACTATAAAAATATGTATTTGCATAGAAAATACATTTGATTGAATTAAGCACGTAAGGTTAACAATTACAGCGACAAAGCAACATATTGTCAGTTAAAAAGTGCCACTGATAACATTCATAATGCGTTTGTGAACTTTACTTATGTACATACAATCGCGTACGCATTCTTCAATTTTTTCAGATTGTAGGTAATTTTGTACGTTTCATATCAAACCGAAACTAATTGTCGTATTCGTAACATTATTCGTTTCGGGTCATTGGCATCGTGTGAGTTTTATTTCTCTGAATAGGGAACATACATTTAAAGATGTAGACCGATTTTCAAAAAATCACAGAAAATTGTAGTCTGAAATCGAGTCTACAGAAATTAAAAGTTTCGTTGTTAATAAATTACCTTTTACATTTTAAAACTCGAAGGAAAATCGCTAAAGTAACAAAAAGGTTTCTTTCGGTACAATTTATCACGTCCTCCGAATAAGCCCGCGCTAAAGATAATTCATGATAAATCGGATTTATGTAAAATTGCCGTGATTATTTTACAAGTAATAAATCGAAACGAATGCCAATTTGTTTTCACTGGAACGCTGAGAGTTATGCGCGAGTTCACCTCGGCTTTCGACATTCGAAACTTGAATCATATCGAGTAAAAACATCGAGAATTGAAAGTCGATTTATATAAGGGAGAGAAAGCATTAAAACATCGATATCCCGATATCGATGGTCACTCTTCCGGGTCCGTATATATACTTAAGGCATCGGAATAAATGCGTTGCGTGAGACGACGTTCGTTATCGTGTAGCCGAAAGATTTATAGAAAGCTTTCGGAGTTCGATTTATTGAGTTACAAGAAACCCGTTCCGTGCCTACCTACATCGCTTAGTAAATAATGCTCCACCGAAATTGATGGCGTTCTATTTCTTTAAATAGATGACTAAATACCGCGGCACACGTTATCTCCGTTACCAAGTTTGCTTGTTTATATTGGACGTTTTACGTAATCTAAGCTTTTGCCTCCATTAAGACAGATTCCCCTACCTTGTCTTTTAAATCCAAGCTCTATAAATTTACATAACTTCAATTTTAAGAAATGAAACATAGTAATTCGTAAAAACTATAGGTATTCGTAAAATTAAGAGCGCAAGACGTATTAAAAATATGTTAAAAAAAATGAAAACATATTATAAGAAACGAGTTTTACGGAGAACTTAATAAGTTTAGAATATACCAAACATGATTATAGTGATATGATTGAATAAGTTCTTTAATAGATGTAGAATTTTCCATAAGTTATTTATTTCATGCTACTCTTTTAAATTGACTCGATCGCAAATCGCGTGTAAAAAGTACCAATGGTAGGGGGCTTTCGATAGTATTCGATTCTACGTTTTTGTACAGTGTAAAGTCAATGTCAAAACATTGAGAAGTGGGCACTGATTCCGAACAATTAATGGCAGTCGAAATTAAATAGCCTTGAGGAGCACTTCGCTACCATGAGATGCGAGGTGAAAGACGAGCGTCACAACGGCGGCGAGAATAACCGCTTATTTGCGCGTTCAAAATTTAAAATACGAAACGAACCCGTAACTCTTACTTGAAATATTACAGACGGTACAAATTATTTTTACATTTTTAACAATAACGATTATTATGGTTTAAGGAAAGAGGAATGCTCACATAAATCGTATGTACGAGTATTTGCGTAAATAGTATTGACAAAAGTAATTTGTGTTTAGTGAGTGTGATGATTGAATTTAACTTTTTCTCATATTGTTTTCAAACGTAATGCATTTCAGTATAAACATCTCATCATTTCTGACAATAATGGGTATACCATTCTCTAAGTTATGTCGATTTATGCGTTACATAAACACTGGAAGAAAATTCTCTCCATACTCCCTCGTTGATTATTTTTGTCACCAAATAAAATCGTCGAAACATTAGGACGTTCTTTCGAAAGGTATCATTAATCTATTTGTTACTGGACTTGAATTATCACTAGCCTTGCCTTGGACTTGTCACCCTTAACTTAATAGCCTAGCGTTATTAAGCTTTGCTTAGTTGAATGATGAAGTAAAGTATGTAAGTTCATACTTTGTTTTATAGTTATAAAATTACGTATCCACTTCTTTATTTAATAGCAAATAAACTTATAATTCCTTCACAGTAAGCTATAGCTATAAGTTAGTGTGAATGAAACGAGTTGTTGGTAAAGTTACTGCAGAACTTTCAGACAAACGGTTATTACTATCGGGAACGCATGACGTACTCAAGTTTCGAAGCTCCGCCTTATCACTTTTAGTTATTTGAAAATACGGTAATGGTATTCTAGAGATACATTAGGTATATGTTGAACTTCTAAGAGTTATCAATTGAGGGAGAAAATATGTTACCTGAATAGTTAATTTAAAAATGTCTTAGACAAATTATGATACAGTCTAAGAACTAAAGGAGCGAAAATAATTGCAGTTACACATTAATGTTCACATTTAGAATTCAATCCTAATAACTAATTATTAAAAAAATCGATTCATGTATCAAGTACTTTCTAAATAACAATAGCGTTTAAATTAGGCACGAGGCAAAAAAGCCGAATGCATGTAGCGGTGTTACGTTCAGACAATATAGTAGAAAATCCGGTACAACAACGAAATCCACTTACCCCTTACAGTGGGGCCCGTAAGAGTATCATGACTGTTTACAAGAAGGGCACAATTTATTTATTCGTTCATTAAGCGGCGAGGCGGGGGATCCCGGAGAGCGCTGAATTTTAGGATAATGGATATAAGGAGCACTTAGAGACCTCGTGCGAGAGGTTAGGCGCCTGTGGTCGACGACGCACGCCTCATACACCACTACACTACAATTACGGATATATTCTAATGTCTACTTTCTTTCATAATATCATAAAGGAGTTTTGAAAAACAATAGTTTGGAAAACGTACGAACTTATCTAGTTGCCGTGATATTTACGTCTCATTTAAAATGTGGAAACATATGAGCCATTCTTGAAAGTAAATCTGGTAATTTGCCAGATGCTTTTCGCTTAATTCTTAAAAATCATTACTATCTCCTAACATTTTATAGAAGACGTAATCATCGTAATTAAAACCAAAACCTTATTCTAAATTACAACTCTCTATTAAATTGATTGCACAATAAAAGTAATTAACACTACACTTCTACACTTTCCAAAAATTTTAATATTGCTAAAAACCATCGACATTAAAATATGATGCATAAATTAGTAATTAGCCGATTCCCGGTGAAGCGTTAAAATAAAACAATATTCATGTTGAATCTTTGAAGCAATAAAACATCGAGTTGAAATCGATTAATTAAGCGAAACGCGCATACGAAAGCACAGAAACAAAAACGTGAGAAACGAGCAGATTCGAGTCGGCGTAATCAACGCCTAGTTTAAAATGAATCGACTATTAACAAACCATAAAAAAACAAATCGTACGTAGAACCCACAATACTCCGATCTTACGTTACCTCAGACTAATGAAACACAGAATAATTTCTCGACCGACCAGTTGTGTAAACCGAACCGTTTAACTACGAATTATCTACGGTCGTAGACGAATTGATATCAATAAAAATGCACGTAAGAGTATCACACAAGTTTAATCTGAGTACGGCGTGTAATTAAATAATAGTCTCCTAAGACCGGCGGCACTAACATGCAGTTTGAACTATTAACAGTAATCAAAGATTGGCTACGGTGAAATGACCTTTTATCGGGAAATCGCATCGCAATTTCGGCATTAGTAATATACAGATGTGTATTGTTTTGAGTGGGTTAAAATTTAAATAAATATTGGAAAGCCTCCTTTCTAAGATACTTTACATGTAAATTTGCAACTGTAAATCGACTCGATATCCACGTCAGATAGTTTTTTCAACAGTTGCGTAGCGCGAGCACGAATGGAATCGCTTTCAAACAGCAGTAAGATGCATAGTAATCTCTTAAGGAGCAACGTGTTTAGCGAAGTACCTCCTATTTAAACTTCTAAAGAATTTGTTAGTAAAGACATCTCTTTTACGATAATGTTCGATTTTCTATTAAACTTGAAAGCGTTTCACGTCCCACATTCTTATCTTGAATGCTCTACGACATATTTTTCCAAAGTTTCCCGGCGCGAGCTTTCAGGCGGCCGCGTATAAAGCTCTATTCACACATGGCGGGAGATAAGGTAGCTTTCACACCATTAAGCCGCGCGCTGGAGCCTGGGGCTTTTCCAGATTAGATTATACACTCGATTTATGATGTCATTAAAGCTTTGATAATTACTCGGGACAGGCTGCGTAGGCGAAACGCGGGGCGCGGGGTGGCGTTGGGGAGGGAGTCGTGCGCGGGGCGGGGGGAGTGCTTGTACTGTTTGATTGGATTCCTGGTACTGCGAGGGTTAAAGGATTAAAGTTATGGAGATTAGTTCGCCGCCCGCCGCTGCGCTCACTTCGTTTATGTTAAAAGGTCTATAGAGATGTGTTCGGATAAGAGATTGCTTATTGCCAATTTTCATAGCACTGCTCGTTTTAATTTCGTTTTGAATTCGCAAACGTTTGTATGCAAATGAACTTTAAAATACAAAAAGTGTACAACACCTATCCTATATTATCTATAATAATACCTATTAAACCGATATATTTTGCATCGTAAATATATTTCGTAAAAATACATACACTGTAGGTCGATGCCTTATAAAACTAACTATCCATAAATGGTACCTCTTTAAATTTATTAATTTGAGACTTACCGCACTAAATTGTGGAATTAATGCTTAACTTGGGACATAACTCACGTAAGCTTAGTATCAACATATACCAGCCGAACAAAATAGGGCCCTCACACCTATCTCACAGTTCAGGAGACTTATTAACGTGAACTACGATAGTATCAATTTCACCTTGTCTGATGCCTTCAGACAACATATTTAACATACTTAATTGCAGGGTCAGCCAAGTATCAAAGACAAATTATAACATATCAATTTGCATATAGTTCTAAAATAGATCTTAGATAAACAAACGAAAATCAATCAAACGAAAATGGTGCTATGAGTATTTGCATTTTACGAACCTTTCATCTTAATCTTCAGACTTCTAGTAAAAACCGTGCTCTAAATACTTTCTTTATACTTCTTTGCGTTGATGGTAAACCTAAATATCATTCTAAATAATAACGTACACTACACACGCATTACCGGCCATATTCAGTCGCATACACCTCAAGAAAAATGAACACTTCTATGGAAACAAGAGCCGTTAAAACGACTTCATATAAAACGTTATCTATTATACAAGCACATTTCCTTACGTTTGCTTAAGAGCAAAGTAAGCGAGAAATTGCTTTCCGTACAAAAGATCACATCTAAAGCGTTGTTGCTCTTTATTCCTGTTTTAAATTTCTTTTACGTCTACAATGCAAAATGTACTTGTCTACGAAACATTACCCAGACCTCTTACATATTATGAATACACATAAGCATATCGTTCATTTTAATTCTTCTAGTTAGAGTTTGCTCTATATTGTTTCTAGTTAACATTATATGAACTATAAAGAAATTATTTTGTGAAACTGTGAACGTAAAGCATTTTCTGGAGAGTCTATTTAAAAGACTGTAAGCTGTGTGAAAGCCTCAATTAAAATATCAAAATTGTATGTTAAATACAGAAAATAAATACAGCTAAGAAGAAACGCTTCAATATCTTTTAACATTTAACCAGCATAAAAAAACTTAACATTTCTGTTTAAATATTGAAATAAAGCAAGAAGTAATATCGTCAAAAGTTAAGACTATAAAAGTACTCAGAAGTGGCGTTAAATTAATAAACGCAACTTTTTGCAGTTGGGATAGGCAGTTTGTAACCACTTCTAACAGTTTGTTAGATCATTGCAGCAATTTCAGGGCGAAAGCAGCCATCAGGGCCTTAACATCCGTCCACCAATGGCACTTCAATTAAGTGTAATGAGCCGACCCGCACTGGCGACCCAACATTTACATACCTACCTATCTAAAACTGGCAAAGTTAAGCTATATAATACACGAACACTCAATCTAAACGTAACATTTGATTTTTAATAGTAAACTTGTAATAAACGTTGAAAGCGATAGATGATTGATATGATAGAGGCGATTTTTTTTTAATAACAGTGAAAATATTTTTAACTTTTATCTGTACTTACCATTATTATAAAGAGGAAACATTTATATTTATATATTTTTGTATGTATTGAAATAACTCA
>DVQG01000486.1:0-14452 GCA_018231605.1 Papilio ambrax
TATGGGCAGCGGTCGCTTCGCCATTTTGGCGGATTCAGGTGGCCTCTTGCTCGTTAGCATGAATTCAAATTTACACTCCTGTACAAAAACATGTAATCCCACTTATTCCCTTTAAGAAAAAATAAATCGTAAGATTTATTTTAATATTATAAATGCGTAAATTTGTATGGGTGGATAGATGTTTCTTAGAGATTATAGCCTAAATGGTTGAAAGATCTTGATAAAATTTGGCATAGACATACAGGATAGTCTGGCAGAACACATAGGCTTCTTGCTTTATTTTTTTAATTCCATGCGGACACAGTCGCGGGCATAAGCTATTAGCTTCTTATTTCAGTATCAGTGGTATCTAGTTTACACACACAGGTGTGTGTATGTGTATGACAAAGATATTCATGAAGACATCCACACAAACAGCCATTACAATAAATCTTTTTTTTATTGATAAACAAACTTATCTATAATAACACTAAATGTTTCCATGAATGTTTTGTACACTCTCTTTATATAGAAAAGTAGATTGGGTAGTTTGTTCAATTAGTACTTTACCTTTATGTAATGATGTAATTAATGTAATAATGTTCTTATGAGGTCAATGTCATAATGAGTCATTCAATTATAACAGATAAGATATAAATAGAATAAAAGAACTATTGATACAATATTATGGACCATCTCAATCATTAATGGGGTAGACAGATATCTATAATTTATAAATAATATATACCGTTTTAGTACATACATAACACAATGTAAATTATATTATACCTATTTGTTATTTTTTAAATACAATCAAAGCACATTCTTTATTGTAGATTTAAAAGACTGTAATAAGCAGAAATGTAAAATAATCATCACATGAACACAATTAAATTTAGCTAAAATACATATCTTTATGAACTCTGGCTGCTCTAATTTACTATGTACAAAATACATAACATAAAGTAGCTAACTATGTGATATAAATAGTAGAATATAAAGTATACAAGTAGTGTATATTATTATCTATGTGTTATTTGTTCACAGACAAGCTATTCTGATTAGATTATAGTTGATAATTGTCACATATCACAGCCATAGAGTAGTGAACAGAGGTGAAGAAACTCATAATCAGATAAACTTTGCAGTGCAAAGACATTGCTAATACTATTATCTGCAATACCTGTCTGTTACATTTATAACACTATTTTAATTTTTGCAAAACTATCAGGTTGTTACATATGTTTGAATATTGTTAAAAATGTACTAACTTTTGTCTATGACAAAACTTTTTATTTTTAATTATGATAAATAAAATAACAAACATACATAAAACATATAGAACATAAGACAATGTCATACAAAGATGAAGAAATACTAGTTAGTCTAGTTAAGAGTTATTAAATCCATTCAAAATGATATTAATATGTATGAAAATTAAGTGTTTTTAAATATATTGTAGTATTTACTTACCAAGTCGGAAATAAATTCCTTATTGCAGACTAAAACGTGCAAAGATTTTCCACAATTTTTCACACAGGTTTCTAGTACAGTCAGAGTGTACATGACCACAGTATAGTTCCTTCCAGCACTTTGGGTCAGCCTTTTTCTAATGGCTTTAATTGCATCTTTTGGTCCATCTGCACTACTGTTAATTATATCACATATTTCCATATTTAAAGCCCAATTTTCTGACGGTAGAGAGCCATCTGTGGCCTGTTCTGTAAGCCAATGTTCGTAATAAATTCAAAGGGTCAAAATCATTAACATCATTGCGTCAAATGACATTTTTTCCGCGAAGAATTACTATTTCAAGAATACTAACTAGCTTGATTTGTTCTTAACTAAACTTATTGGTGAGTGATATTCTTTTGTGGTAAGTGGAAATCATAAATATGAAGAAAATGTACGCAACAAAAGAAGAGAAAACGTACATGAAAGAATAGAGAATATTACGAAACACTAATTAATTTAAGATTATAACAATTCATACGCACCTATTTTTTGACCAACCGGCGTAGCGAAAGGATTTCCTACCCCAAAAAAGGACATTTTGAATTTTTCCAATATTTATCACAAAAGTTCTTCGATTTCACTTGTCACTACTATCAACGCAATTACGAAATGTCAAAATCAGAAGTGACACACGGTACACAGTGTTGACATCATTATTTCACATAAACTGAAAAAGTTTCGCGTATATCACGACTTAATTAATAAACAATTTTATATGAATACATGTTGTTAATTTACTGTTTTTTTAACTTTCTCCCAAGTAACAACCTGCAATAAAGCAAATTTTGTAATATTGGAGCTACCAAAAAACCTTTATATTTTCATATGGCAATTTAATTTGTTCGCGCAATAATTTAAAAATACGAAACATTGAATGCACGCTACAACAAACATTACGAGTTTGTTTTAAGTTACTTTTTATTAGGTATATTCTTGGGCATTTAGTATATCCTATATAAATATTTACACGTGTATATTTTCTTCAATATAAAAATAACCGGAAAATCTTTTTTCTCCTGTCATCGATAAAAAGTTACGTCAATCATAATCCGTTACCGTTGCTATGGATTCATTGTATATTTTTCCTATGTGCTTCTAAAAACTCGTTGTTTAAAAGCATTGGCAAGCAGCACAGCAGAAAACTATTGTAGCTCCATTAAAATTAAAGAAATTAGTATCAAAGTCAATATTTTCTCAGCGTCTATAGATTTGAAAGATGACTGAAAAGAAATCTTTGAATAGTCTTATTATTCATCCAGACATTGAACCCGGAGTTATAGATAATGCTATGATAACACGATGTATTCTAGAATACGGTAAGATTCAATTTTGCTTAAATTAAAATTAGATAGTTATGGATGCGTTCTTGTAACTATCGCTTGCCAGTAATTTTTTTAATTATCGAATGCGCCTATTTCTAATAACAATGTATCTTTGGTACACTATTAATGAAACTAAAATATAGGTCCTACTGAAGAAGCAGGAAGACTATTCGCGGAAGAAGGTGTCCATATAGACGAGGCAAAAATAGTTCGACTCGAATTTCAAAACATACTAAGAATCGATCATCTTTGGATGTTAAAATCACTTACAAAGCTAACTTTAGCCCACAACTTGATTGAAAAAATAGAAAATCTCGAATTATTAACAGGCCTAAATGAATTAGATTTATCTTTCAACAAGATAGAAAGGATTGAAAACTTGGATTCATTAGTCAATTTAGAAGTTTTAACTTTGTTTCACAATAAAATAAGGAAATTAGAAAATTTAGACTCAATTACTAAACTACTCGTTTTTAGTATTGGCGATAATTTAATTGAGGATTATAAAGAGGTAACCCTAAAGTTAAGCTTAAAGAGCTTCAAAGAAAGTTTTTTTTTTAATAAATGTTTGATGAATAAAGCATTTTGTGTAGATGGCGTACTTGAGAAGGTTTCGGTTCCTCCGGTCTGTAAGTTTTAGAGGTAACCCTTGCTGCGACGATCCTATGGCTTATCAATTTCTCAAATCCGCTTTGACTAAAGTCACATATTTGGATTACAAAATAATTACGGAGGAAGAAAGAGAGAATGGTATTGCTTTGTTTAGGTTAGTGCAATGTTGTTATTAAAGACTGCTTGCTCGATAACTAATAATTTACCATTAGAAGCCTTATGTTTAATAAGCATAGTTTATATTATCCTTGCAATCGATCAGTGTTACTATTTGCAAGACAGTAGTTTGAAGTGCCATTTAAAGCATTACCAGCGTCCTGATTTCTACAGCAACCATATGAGCTTTACAATTCCGAACAAGAATAAAACCATAAACACTTGACACGGTCCCAATCCGCTAAGGGAGTGCCATAGACAAGAAACTGAACTGAACTGAATAGCTATACAAACCCATACATGCGATATTTTTTGGCGCCAGTGGCGTCTGTTATTTCCAACGTCCTGGGCAGTCCAATTGTCACACCGAAACTCCGATGCTGTTTAATATATTATGAGAAAGAACGTTATATATTTTTCCGCAGGGGTTTGTTACGAAGGTTGGATGAATCTGATGAAAAAGCTGAAAAAGAAAGAATAGCTAAAGAGGAATACGACGCGAAAGTAGAATTCTATGCGCTATCGTTTGTGGAGTACCTGAGTGGTCCTGAACTACTGGACTCCATGTTCCAGAAGGATCCCGATGGTTCTCTACTGCTGAAGCTTGGTGGAGAACTGTTGAATTTCTATGAAGAGTAAATTATACATCTCATTTTTCTAAATCTTATAATCATATAAGGACTCTATAAGTCAGTCGAGAAGATGCGTGATGCGTAAGATTTTGAACAGACATGTCATAGCATACGCAGAACATTTTTAATAAGTCGTTAGGGTCCATAAGTGTTGGGCTATAGTCGTTACTTCGCATTTTTTGACCGACTTCCCAAAAGAAAAAGGTACTCAATTCGTCTGTATGTTTTTTTGTGTGTTACGGTTACTGCATAACTCCGCCGCTAGTGGACCGATTTTGATAAATCTTTTTTTATCCCAAAGATAGTGCTTGCAGATGGGTCCCATTTTTTTGTTTCATTTTTGGCGTCATACTCGTCAATTGTTTCTCCTATTCATTGACGCGTGTTTATCCTACTTTAAGAATAGATGTTAGTCACTTCATGCTATAGGTACAAGGAACAATATGTGGAGACGATGGCGGCGCTTGTGGATTACGCTCAAGAAGCCTACAACGCAAGACAGGCAGAAGTAAAACTGTTCAGAGATCTGGTGGACAATGCACTTGCTGATAGCGTTAGTAAGAGTAAAGAGTAAGTTAAACTATCGAAAATGTTTAACGCAGAATGTGGTAGCTGATGTTTTTGGTTGTCTATCGAAGACTTTTTAAAATTATAGGATAGTTAAAAAATTCGAGGAAAAGAAGGTAGGACTCGTGAATCAAATGAACGAGGTGATTGCAAAGTTTATGACCAAACAAGCGACTTTGGAGGAACTGGAGCCTAACATCGTGGACCTCGGGGAGGCTTTCAACGACTCCTTGTACGAAATGTGGAAGAATTTAATGACTATAGAGATGCAGTTGTATGAACAATGCGAGGTAATTAAAATACACCTAAAATTGTATTACTTCTAGTAAACTTTAGTGCTTGATTAGTTATGGTTAGAAAATTCTCGATGTTCTTGCAGAAAAGTTTCCTTGCCCCTTGCAACCAGATAAATACTGCATCTTCTTATAAATAACTCATTACGCAGCTGTGAATTGCGTTACGAACCGGATAATAACGCATTTAGTCGCGTACCAACCTTTTCGTACAGACACATTTAAAAGCTGCAGCCTATTGGTTGTCCTGCGTCGTCTTTTCAATGGGTTTTGCTAGCTTTTTAGGTGGAATACAATCGGATTCCCCGACTGTACTTGTTATTGACATGCAGCCGTGTTGTTCAGGAGTCGCGCACGCAATTCGCAGTGAACCTGACAGAGATGATAACGAAGCTGCTGGAGGTGTCGCGCGGCGCGTTCGGCTCGTGGCGCGAGAGTGAGCTGGTGTGGTCTACGCGACAGAGCGACCACCTCGCTAAGCTGGTCGGCAATAAAGTGTTGCTAGGTGATGCGACGCCGGAACTATTTGAGGTTACTACATTAATTCGAATTAATAGCGCGCGCAAACCTTTGACTAAACTATCGCACAACTGTTTAGTCTCGCTTTGCTATGAGCTCATATGGAGGTGACCACTTCTCGATTTTTAGTCGAGTAACTAAACGGTTGAATTGGCTGCGGAACAATCGACAAATTCGCAACAGTTGTGCGATAGTTTAGTCAAAGGTTAGCGCTCGCTCTAAAGGTTAAAATGTGTATATTTTTAACGGAATTAAAAAGAAGGTTCTCATTTCATATGTACGTTTTTTTGGACTATTAATTGTAACAGGAAGCAATTGGCAGCAAAAAAATTTTTTACGATGTTAATAAAATGGATATTTCTTACTTGTTTGTATATTTAACTAGATTTCTTTTAAAATACATTGTCACGGTTAAAATTGGTGTAATGGTCAGGTGATGATGGACCGAGAAGCGATGATGAACCTCGTAGCTCAATCGTCTGACAATCACTTGCGGTTCATCGACGCTCGCGAGGACTTGCTGATGACGCGCGCCAACAACTGGCGAGACCACCTTGTGTCCGGGACTAATGAGTAAGTAACAATACGTCACTTCGGAAGATTCTAGAATAAAGGAAAGGAATTTTATCTGTTATAAGTATTTGGCCGTTTTAAGATCTCACTAGCTTTTTTTAAATTAAAAAAAGTTAGTAGCTTACATAGTTTACAAAAAAGGTTACAAAACTAGCTTTCGCCCGCGACTCCGTCCGCATGGTATTAAAAACAAAAGTGAGTAGCCTATGTGTTCTTCCACACTATCCTCTTCATCTATACCAAACTTCATTGAAACTCGTTAAGCCGTTTAAGCTACAAACTCTAACAAACATCCATCCATTTAAACTTTCGCATTTATTATATTATAATTATAATAGTATGTTTTTTTTATTAGATAATGTGTAATCTTATCATACATATATTTTACGACATTGATACATCGATGAAAATAACTAACACTATGTTTGGTTTTTACCTACTCGTAGTCATAACACTTGCTGTGAATGAACAAGTATATCCGGTAGAATGTATCGTACCGGAAGTAGTGTCATTTCGTAGTAGTGTATGAGTGCATCAATCTGTATCTCTTGATTATTGTTACTTGTAACTTCAGGGAAATAATTGTATTTTGTTTATAGCAATGAAATAAAAAGGAACAGAGATAGAATATTGGAGATTAATTACTTTATTGATAATCAGAGAGAGGCTTGGACAGATATGCAGATGAGCATGACTGAAGCTGTTGACCCCGAGGCCGCGGCTTTACTCGGAGATGATTTTTAATAATAAATTAATTACAAAGAGCAATTGTTTTATTTACTTTTTTAAACATCTACAAGTCTATATCTATACTAAAATAAAATTAATGACTCCCACGGGAACCGTAACTGTGTCCGGGATAAAAAGTAGCCTGTGTTCTTTTAGACTATGCTCTACATCTGGGCTGAATTTCACAGAGATCCGTTCAGCCGTAGGCTACAAACTCTAACAAAGATCCATCTATCCATCTAAACTTTCGCATTTTTATAATAGTAATATTAGATTCTAAAGAGGGAAGATTTGTATTTTTGTCTGTATTGAAATAACTCAAAAACTACTGGGCCAATTTCAAAGTCTTACACTAATAACAATCTATCTTATCTGTATTTTTACATTTTTTTATTCCGCGCAGGCAAAGTCGCGAGCAACAGCTAGTAATGTATAAAGAAATGAAACAATATGATTCGATTTATTTATTTACTTTTTTATATTTAAGATTTTCAAAATAATCTCTCAGATTATCTTGCACTGATGGAGTCATGACTATATCTAAGAACATCCTAAGATCCTCTTCACGTTGGTTTCTTAATATTTCAATTGGTGTTCGTCGTATTCGTCGTTTCGTCAAAGTTCTCGCCTGTTGAGGAATTTTATCAAATTTCTTAATGTACTGTTTGCATCTGTTTATAGCATCTTCCTTGTCTAATGCTATTTCATCGATAAGACCGATCTGTGAAATGGATTTTTTGTCATAACTGTTTGGAATCACATACATATATTTCTCTCCATTAAAGTTTGTTCTAAGGAAAGATAGATCCAGATGAGAGATGAGAGAAAGACAGAATAGACTTGTTTTCAATATCTTATCAATCCCACAGAAAGTCAGAACATAGAAAGTTGATGGTGAGATTAAAGTCTTGTGAGTTTTTTCGTCAAATAACCCTGTATTGAAACATTTATTTAAAAACATACAGACGAATTAAGTACCTCCTTCTTTTGGGAAGTCGGTCAAAAACAAGGGGATAAACGGCGGCAACGTTAAGGTGACCATCAACATTCATGTACATCCGCAATACAAAATGACCTACAGATGCGTTGACCATCGATATTGTTGTCCCAGTTATACCAACGTGAATAAAAGAGATAACATATTTTCATCCCCATATTAGAACAGTGGAAACCCACAGCTTAACTTACCTGTAACGCTTCATCCACGTTAAACATCATGGCAGTAGTTAACGCTCTTTCCGCGTCTTTTTTCGGTATAACCTGGTACATCACTGCTTGCATCCACGGCGTGGTTATGATACCTAAAGCTGTCTCGTTTAAACCTATTTTATATTTACCGTTCACCATCGTACGGTACTCACACGCTAGAGAGAGAAGGCAACCAGCTGCGGGCGTGTGCCCCTGAAATACAAAAATACAATAAAATGGATAAAAGCTTGTATCTAGGATTATAGCTGGAAGGGATATTCTACGTCTTGCTAGACCCCATCCTTAAGGTAAGGCCTGTTCATAATTTAAAATCGTTTTCCTGTTATGTAAGCGGAGCTAGGTTAACCAATCAAAGAACCAATAAATAAAAATTTATTGGGATAAAACCTTAATTTACATCACCATCTACGCTCATTATTTTTTTCAAAATTATAGATTGAATCGTCTCGATAGAATTTACACGGGAAAATTGCCTATTTTTCCGATTTTCTGGATGGGCCCAACCATAATCGGGTTTTATTAAACTATTGTAGGCGTTAGATCACAATAGGTCGGCGTAAGTTGATACCCACGTATTTAACTTTTAAACATTTATCAAAATGCAAGTTTCGTTGCAATTTCATCGTAAGAAAGGAAAGAAAGCAGTAATAACTATAAATTACAAACATCATGTTTAAAAGGAACTTACGTTTATAGCAGCAGCGGCAGCGAAGTCTAATTCGAGAAATTTTAATAAGACATCCTGAACAGCGGTATAAAAGTTTTCTAGTCTCTGTAAATCTGGGTTATAAATCTCTTTTATATCCAGGCCAGCGGAAAATATATTAGGTATTGCCTGAAAGAACACGCACCTGAGAAAGCGGAGAGAACAGACTTTCATAAGACCACAAAATGTATTATATTTGTGATTTTTTACGGACTTTTGTAGTCTTCAATTAGTATATTTTTAATATAAGAAACCTACATTAAGTGCCTTCCTTAGTAGCTAATTAACGACTCTGAAGGCGTTAGGTAGGTAACTATATCACAACGAAGTAATGTTTCAAGGAAACGCAGAGAACGTTGGTAATGTACCATATGCGGATGTCTATGGGCATTGGTTATTTCGCTATTTTGGCGAATTCCGGTGACCGTTTACTAGTTTGTCACATCATACTATAAAAAAGTTAAAAACTTACAGAAGTTAAAACAATGCCTTTAACCCGCTGTTTCGACAGATCGTCGATAGTATTCATAATTTCATGTAGATATTCCATATTGAAAGTGTTTGCTGGTGGACGTTGCATGGTGAATGTAGCAATACCTTCTTTGTCCACTGTCAAATCTATGAACGATGTTCGTGAGATAAATGACCTTGAAACTGCCGACCATTTCGTATTCTTTATAACTCTACCTAATAAATGCATCCTAGAATTAATCATAAATTTATTAAAAACTAGCTTCATTAATGACATCTGTACCTTCAAAAGTGAAATGATTGCACTAGAGACTGCGTAGCTTTTTATAATCATTTCGCTTACGATGGCTGTATTTGAACATGTAGTTTAAAATAATTGAGCCCTTGAGGGCTAATTGAATAAAAAGCTATAATTAACCCATCTTTGTAAGTGTTTAGGATCCAAAATCGTCTTCCATAACCAGAGATGAGATTCTGATTTTAAAATGTATTGTTAGCTAAGATATTTGAAGGAACAAGTATAGCAAAGTTTTGTACGTCTTTCTAGGGTTTGCTACATTGTAAAGGTGTCTATACTATTATCATAGATAGGAAAGATTTGTATTTTTGTATGTATACAATAATTCAAAAACTACTGGGACGATTATGAAAAAATTGGAAAGGTAAATTATCCGTGAGTAGCATGCCTGTGCCTAACATAGCCTTATGTTTCATATTATTTTTTAATTTCACGCGGGCATAGTCGCGAACAACTGCTAGTTTTTTATAAATCAAGTTTTTAGTTATAACAAAAATAAATACATACTTTAATGTTGAAGCCATTGATCCTCAGATTTGTGAAATATTTAATACGTTGCTGTTTATTTTAATTTTTAATGGAAAACCCATTAAATCGATGTAAATTGAATTTTGCAATATCTCAATCACAAATATAATGAATACCAGTTATCACAAGATGCCGACAAAAACTAAATTATTAATTATTGATAATAAAAACGACCTTGTATTAAGCCGTGGCATTGAGACCTTGAATATTTACTTTGGTCTATGACAAAATGACAACCGACAATTTTTTTTACTAATCGCTCCATAGATGGCGATTGAATCGATAGTGTTACGAAAGAAAACGAAGGAAAACTCGCATAATTTTAAATATGTAAGCTTCAACTCGTAAATAATACTGAAATTTATTATTTTTAAAATTAAATACATTACTATTCAAACTTAACAGCGGCTCGAGTGCTCGAAATGTACAAAAAACAATTTTAGGTACAACGTGAAGATAAAGGGACACCATTGCACACTTTTGTCTACCCGCAGTGTGACCATCTGGTACTTTCCTATGAAGAAGGTTCGACACTGGCCCAATCCGCTAAGGGAGTGCCATAGACAAGAAATTGAACTGAACTATGAACAAGAACGAAAAAAGGTATACTTGAAAAGTAAAAAAAAACAATATAAAACAAGTATTTATTTAATCATACAAAACTACAAATCATTTAAAAAATCAAAACCGGTATTTAAAAGTTAACATAAATATAAAAATGTATACCTATAGCTATATAAAACACATATATGGTAAAATACATGTTTTAATTAACTTTATTTGGCAGCTTTCTGTTTCAATGCTTGTATGTACATTTCTAAGCCTTGTTGTATTAGGGGATTTTTAAGGAAACCTAGGAATTCCTCGACATCTTGCTGTCTATTCTTCTGTAGTCTTGCTAAAGGCGCTTGTCGCATCTTCTGTTTAGTGATAGCTCGTGCTAGAGGAGGGATTTTATCGAATTTCTTAATAAATTGCTTACATTTCTCAATAGCATCCGCTTTGTCTGTTGCCGCTTCGTCTATGAGACCAACCTGAATACCAAACATGATAAAAATTATGAAAACAGCTTTTTATTTCTCTGCTATGTGAGGCTAAGGTAACAATTATCCCATTATTGAGTGTTGCCATTTTGTAAGTACCTTTATTAACAACTAGCTTCGCCAGCGACTCCGTCCGCGTGAAATTAAAAAAAAACAAAAGTAAGTAGCCTATGTGTTCTTTCAGACTATCATCTACACCAAATTTCTTCAAAATCCGTTAAGCTGTTTAGACTACAAACTCTAACAAACATCCATCCATCCACCTCAACTTTTCAATATTAGTAAGTATAAGTATGATTTTGCCAAAAAATATAGGTTAAAACTTAAATATTGCAGTATTTTAATGCAATTAAACCAATTAAAACACGATTTTGGACTAACAAGATATTTGAAATAACATATAAAACAGACAAGACTGACCTTAAGTGCTTCTTCCACTGAGAACATTCTAGCAGTAGTTAATGCATATTCCGCTTGCCTTATTGGTATTGTATGACACATTGTATCCATAAACCAAGTAGGAGCGACAATACCTAGGGCTGTTTCATTCAAACCTATGGCATATTTCCCACTCACCATAGCCCTGTATTCACAGGACATTGATAACAAACACCCACCAGCGGGTGCATGACCCTATAAAAAGGGCCTCCAGTTAAACAAGAATAAGGGAGAACCTAAGACTAAAAACTGCAACCTGTGCCGTTATAGTTAACATTGGATAATCATTTTCTTCACAAATGCATAAAGACTGGACTGAAAGACCAAAGAAATGAATTGGTCCATTGTAGTAGTGTATTTTTAAGTGGTGGTGGTGATTCTTCAATGCTGACCACTTATTACAGTCTATATACCACTGTAGGAAATGTGAATTAAATAGTGGTTTTATGCTAATTAGCCATATAATATGATTTTTTTATAGTTTTTTTAGCAATGAATAAATTATTAATTAAACTATTTAATTGAATTTATGTATTGTAAGTGTACATAAAAACTTTTTTATGTGGGTAATTTTACTCTGTCTAGTTTTAAAGTAATGTATAACTCATACTATGGAATTATGAACTATTTTCATACAAACTTACATTAATAGCAGCGGCAGTAATAAAGTTGGAGCCGAATAATTTTAACCAGACATCTTGGAGTGTTGTCCAAAACAGCTCTGCCCTTTTTAAATCTGGTTTATACATTTCCATTATGTCTAAACCGGCTGAAAAAACTGTTGGTGAAGACTGAAAATTATAACATCAATTTAAACATAAAAAAAACATTTTATTTAACTACTTTCTCAGGGGATAGGATGTACAGGTAGGGAGTTTCCACTTTCTGTCCATTCCTTTCTCTGTTAATGTAATAGACCTATGTTTTTGAAAATGTGAATGTCCATGGGTAGTGGTCGCTTAGCTTTTTTGACGTATTTTGTACAAACTTAAAAACATGTAAATCTTTTATTTATAATAATGTTAATACTTACAGAGGTAAGGATCATTGCCTTTGTTTTGTTTTTTGCTACTTCATCAAGTGATTTATTAATGTCTTGTAGTAGTTCTAAATTTAAACTATTTACAGGTGGCCTGTTCATAGTTAAGACAGCTATCCCATCTTTATCAATTGATAAATCAACCAAGGGTCCACTTTGTGATGCCATAGCCCTTACGTTAGGGACCAAAACTTTGGCCGTGTTTATTAAATGTCTTGAAAAGAGCATCCTATAAAAATAATGACAGTTATTATCAATATCATGTCATTTCCTTTTTTTATTAATTTAATATTAAAAATTGTTTTCTTATTAGATTTATAATTTTATTAACACAAAGACTGTTATAGTTTGTATATTACTTTATTAGTAAAACAATACAAATTATTTTTAAATAATAAAAATAAATTTTAAACAATAATAGCATTTTGAGAAAGACTATATAGATTCCCGTTGCATTTTTAGGTCGAATTAATGAGTAAAATGAATGAAACTGTAAACAATAATGGGGTGACTACGAGGAAAACCTACACTAAGATATTAATTTAATCAAAGAAAAAAGTTAAAGTTTTAGTACCTTAAAACTTTCTTTTACCCTTTGTACCTTGACAGTTTATAAGTTTTCTTGTCGAGATAGCAACAGGAAATAGCAATAGATAATGATAGGAAGTGTTAATTCGTATTGAAATAGCGACTTCAAGCGTCAAAGTAAAACGAACAAAAATGTTTCATCGAAATTTTTCTCATAATCAAACTTTATCTCCTAACCAATAGCGCATGCCTTTGATAATTGTTGTATTTCGCAATCTTATCAGTTAAAATTAAAGTTAATGGAAACGAGTTTATGACATCTGATATTACCTACCAATTACTTACGAATTGACTGGTCACACTGAATTTTAATTTGACATTACACGGACGTCAACGTCAACTTTGATACCGATGCTTTGAATATAAAGTTGAAAATAAATATGTTCTTCACAGGTGTATAATTTATTGAAATTAGTTTTACCTTTTTGAATAAATCTTTCATTAAAATGTCACTAGAACAAACAGCTTGCGATGGTAAGTGGGATTCTTAAATTTAATTATTAATATTATCTTTATCAATTCACATCAAATCAAGTTATAGATCTATATTAATTGTAATTCTAGACTTTATGATACATTATTTAATTGTCTTGGATCTGAAATAACTTAGAGTTGTTTTGTAATCATCTATACTGATATTAACACCTACATTCACATAAATGATTGATGTGTTAGATGCTCTTACAGACTTGAAGGCTTTCGAACGTCGCCTTACAGAAGTTATAGCATGTCTCCAGCCTGCTACTATGAGATGGAGAAGTAAGTTACAACAAAATCTAATACCATTTTTGTTGGTTAATTCATCTTTCTTAATATCTAAAATGTTATTTAAAGTCACTTAAGAATATTAACTGTATAACTATTCTATTATATTGTTACTTAAAACATTATACAATTATAATTTTAAATACTCACCAAATAGATGTATAGTTTAAAATATGCACATATAAGTTTGTGTATGTTGTATGTTAGTTCACATTCAAATGAATACTTTCAATAGACAATGGTTCATATAACCTTGTGTATTTTTTTAAACAATTAATTATAGTTGTCTTACAACTAAACTGACTTTGAATTTATATTACTGTAAATGTTAATGTTGAAACAGAGAAAAATCTTGTTTCCTTGCTCATTCTTCCTGCAAAAAGTAAGATAGCTACAACAAACCACTTTTTTATCTATACTAATATTATAAAGAGGCAAGATTTGTATTTTTGTATGTATTGAAATAACTC
>DVQG01000487.1:0-14433 GCA_018231605.1 Papilio ambrax
AGTTTAGATGGATGGATGTTTATTAGTTTGTAGCCTAAACTGCTGAACGGATCTCTATGAAATTTCTCACAGATACAGAGGATAGTTTGAAAGAACAAAGGCTACTTCTCTTACCACACGGACAAGTCACGGGCCAAAGCTATTTTCTATACAAATAATAAGGCTGCAGATATGGAGAACATTAGACAGGTATTAAGGTAATACAAGGAAATTCGAAAATGAAACACCAATTTGAGTGTGTATTTATATATTTAAGCATTGTTCAGCACTCCGTCTAAAGTGACTAATATTACAGTTCCAATAAATTCAGAGAAAAAGCAACGTTTTAATATGATAACAATTCTAGGTGAAGTAATATCATATCACAAACTACTTCAGTTTGAACTTAGTTAATTAGACAACTTTCAGTGCACTATTAGATACAGTGATTGTAGATATTATGTTCTACAGAGTGCTACAATCCTCTCAGAGAGAAAACAATTAGTTGAATCATTAAAAACATCGAAATACGTTTACAAATTACAATATCATCCTTATAATTGTGAAAAATTCATGAAATAATTTCGCAGCATTTATTATTTAAGCTGATGGATAAATCTCTACTACTAATTACAAAATCTTTATAATCATTACTAAAACATCGAAAAGCTTGAAAACATTTTCTATAATCAATTTTCACGTGTTCAATTATTTAAAACACTAAAGAATATGTTGTATATAAAGGATTAGTATATTAGAATAATGTTGATACAGTTAATAAGTTAATGATTATGAAATTGGATAATATAAATAAGTCGTTTAATAACCTTTAAAAAAATAATCTTGAAAATTAGATGCGGATTTGCTGCGTGGGCGCTACAAAAAGCTGCGAATTGTGGACGCTGTGTGTGCGATTCTAATGCTACGGGATTGCCCCGTGATCTTTACGGCACGCCATACGACCGCTACGGCACGTCATATGACCGCTACGCCACGCCATATGACCGCTGCGGCACGCCATATGATCGCTACGGCACGCCATATGATCGCTACGGCACGTCATATGATCGCTACGGCACGTCATATGATCGCTACGGCACGCCATACGATTTCTACGGCACGTCATATGTTTGCTACGGCACGCCATTCTATCGCTACGGCGCGCCATTTGATCGCTACGATATGTTAGGTTAGCTATTTTGCTCTAAATCAGCGCGGTTCTCTTCTTTTTAGTTTTAACCCCTTGAAGTTGCAACAAAATATTATAGTTTACTTATTTGCTTAATTATACATTCTTCAAGCTTAATATATTATACTATATGAGTGTATTACTTTATGATATTGATTTGTGCGTGGTACACTTAATAAATTATAAGCAAAATTATTTAATTTGCAAATACATATGAACAAAAATTAATTTATAAACAAAACAAAAATTCTAAATCTACCACAACCATTACGACATAATAACCAAATAATACTGAGGTAATTCATAATAAAAAATACTACAAATTAAAGAATTTAATTATAAGAACGTTGACATACGAAATGTTTATAACAAAAGAATATCAAATGATTTTTATATACAGTTTCATTTTATAGTGTCCAGTTATTATGAGCTACAAGTAGGTGGAGCTACGAGACAATACATGATATCCAATAAAGCCTTGGTCGAAGCGTAGCGATAATTATAACATCAATTTGCACTTTACCTTCATAGACAGTAATTTGCCACGATGACATAGTTATTAAATGATCAATAATGAATATTCTACCTCTACTGATTAAACAATTAACGTAACAGATTCTAACGTGTAATTTCATAGTTGTGTCTACAATAAAGTTTTACTATTTCTATAACACAACATTGAATATATTATTAAGCGAAATTCATTTAACTACTACAGTGATAATAGAGAAAAGATTATAAACAAATAATTGAAATACTTTGAAGTATTCTGGACCCGCGGTAATAGGTTTAAATTCATTTAATAGTTATAAAATAATCTATACTGTTAGAAAATATTGAAAATTAAATATAACAATATCCCTCCAATATATTAAGGATCGTGTATAAATATTTTGTGAAAAATATTATAAAATTGTTGAAACGATATAAAGATGAAGCAGAAACGAGAAGGTAGTAACACCCTGTATATTCTTAAGATTATTTGAAATTGAACATTTTAACCACGAATTGTCCACCTCCTCCTTCACCTACACTATCCAGCGATAATATTCAACAACCTTACTTTCCTAAACCAAACTTCTTTTGCGCTTTGGTTATATCTTAACGGCTTCGTATGAAGTTTTAAAACATCCAGATTTCTCCTTGAATTATCTACGTTAAGTTTTTTTTGCTAAATGTTATTAAGTTAAAAACATAACATCTCTACAATACTCATAATCGGTAAACGACCATCGTTTATAATGAAGTTAATAGTAAATAATACCTGTCTACAAGCGAATGTTTGTTATCACGTCTCAATGTATTACTCGTGCGCAGAAGCTTTGTCGATTGCCACATGATGCTATGACGTCATGCCGCGACGTTATGATGTCACGCGTTAACTAATGGTAGATTAGACGAGCGCTGCACGCTGTCGATATTAATGAAAGAAGTCATCTGATAACCTTCTGAGCACTGATCAAAGATTTTACCGTACAAATTATGTTTTCGTGAAATGGATTTGTCTTGCATAAATGATGAACATATTGATTTACATGTTACATTAAACGTCCAACGTTTTAAAAAGATGAAATGAAATGAAAGACTGTTGTTGTTTTTTGCCTAAGTATTTTTAGTTACTTAAAATTAAGAACTATTATTTTATGCTACGAAAAGTCAACACACTTCTTCCCTTATTTACAAAAGGTTGAAATAGTACTCTTTTATACTATGAAAAGATATAATTAGAATTAAAAAAAACTGTTAATTTCTATTGAAATCATCAAGATATAAGACAAGGCGCTATATCTACCTCTATAACGCTATCATGCCATCTATTTAACATTCCTTATACGTGCTGTACCAGCGAACTAGAAATTAGTAAATAAATATTTATTTATATACATTATCTCTACTTTACGACCGCTTCTCACTGCAAACGTTTATTCGTTAAGTAGTTAAGATTATTGACTTATTTAGTTGTTAGGCCACTGTAGGCAAGTGTATAACTTAAAAAAACACCATAGGTTTGAAGATGAAAATACGGTTATTTAAGTAACAAGTAATTAGTAAATAATTACATAATTTTAAACTGACACAGAAATAAATATTAAAAGGAAACATTAAGTAAAAAAAACTGTGAAAACTGCGGAGTAAAATGCGAATTTGATACTTTTTTGAATACAATGTTCTTAGAGTATAATTGTTACAAAAGATAGACGCACAGACATTATTATAAACGTCATTTAATCACACAATAGATTATTTAAGTGACGTCACTAGCTCGACAGAATTTATAGAAATACTAAAGAATTAAGGACATCGTAGAAATTCCGGTTTTAAACAATGACTGTATAAATTTATGTAATATATAGTAATTATTATTTTGTTTATCTAATTGACAAAAAATAGAATTAACTAGGCCTAAGGAACATCATTAATAAAAATATTTCAATTGAAAAAGTTGTAAGATCGTAATAACTCGCGATGCCCTTAACTTTCAAAAGGTAGTAAATATCTTTATTCAATATAATATTCAAACTATTAAAACTTCAAATATTCAACATAGTAGTTGTTTTTCTATTAGTACTATTGTCAAATGTTAAATGTAATTTAGCTACTTAGTAATTTCAGTATAAAAGTTCGTAAATAGCTTAATGTCTACGTTAAGCTTATTTAACAAAACCAAATATTTGTTAATGCACCACTATCGGGTAGATTCAAAGACCTTACAAAAGGCATGCGATGAGAAACGGTCTAATTCTGTAAACAATCGAAAAGTGACCAACTGATGTGTGCCAACTGTATCATACTTCTTCAGGCCTATCCGAACCCTTAGTGTAGTATTAAAGATTTATATTTAAGTAGATCATAGTTTGGTTCCCATGGGAACTAAAAAATAGTTGGGGATAAAGAAATTAAAATGTGAAAGTACTTATAACTTTCAATACTTTTCTTATAGAATACTTTTTAAACATTTTCATATAAGTAAATCATATTTTGCGCGATGTATATTTTATTGATAGAGATCATAAAGACATCAAATATAATAGTCATTAGATCCATCTACGAGTATCATATAAAAGTGTTAGTTGAACTTTTGGGGGGATGATCGCATAGCATCGTAAAAAAACCGACGGGTCAGTAACATTGATTACGGAGCTTAGAGTTAGAGTAAGAAGTTTCAGTCAGCGGAGACTTTAGATCTAAGCGTTAGACTCCTTTAGGTCGGTGAGCCTCGCGAGTTGTGCGGGTTCCAGTTCGTCGGGGATGGAAGCTCGACCAGCGCGCGGGGCCGCGGGTGGCGACTGCGGTGCGGTGGGGGGTCCAGAGGCTACGGAGGCGCCGGTAGACTCACCCTCGGACGCAGTGGAGCTGGATGCGGGTTGGGGGACAGAGCGTGCCGTGCCGTCGCCGGAGTCTCGCAGGCACACGGCCGTTTGCTCCGAGAGCGACGACTCTTCGTCATCGTTCTCGTCTTGCTGGGGTTGGGGCTCCTGTTCTGGCGGTGGGAACGGCTGGTCAGGCTCCTCGACCACGGGAGTGGCGGCCGTGATCACTATCTGCGCCACTCCGAGCCCGCAGCCGCTGCCGCTGGCTTCAACAATCAGAGGCGCAGGTTTGGGCTGGGGCGGGGGTGGGGGCGGCGGTTGGGGCTGCACTTCTTCTTCCTATTATCATAACACATATTTATAAACAGGACGCATAAGTATTTTTTTTCCATCGATGATAGTAAATTTTGTGCCACAACATAAATGGCACAAAATTTATTGTGATATACACCGATTTTAATCGAGGAGTCAATAATATTTTAAAGGACAACTAAATTTAAAAAATTGTTAAATATTTTAATAGCTATAAAACTATTCGTTTCAATATTTTATAATAATATGTGCATGCATTATTCATGCAAAATGTAAAGCCATGAAAGAACTAACAATGGTTATATGGATTGTGATGTTTCTCTTTAAAATATAAGTAAAAAAAAATATTTTTCTTACTCTTACAGTTAAAAAAAAGAATTAAAAATCGTTGAATTCACTATAAGTACATAATGTAATATTAGAGAATATCTTTAAATAGCCATGTCTTTTAATATTTTTTCTTTAGCTTTAACAAAGCTTATTGCTTGTATAGATACGACATACATTCAAGTGCCAAATGTTGTAAATAATTTCAAAGCCATTTGGGGCTGTTACGTTTAGAAATGTAATTAATGAAAATTTGATTACAGTTTGTTGCAAAGATTCAGACAGTTCCCGTGTAACATCTGGCACTGTTAAATCTAGCAGCGAGTGCCAAGTAAAAGAAATATTGCAAAACAATCGCTGCAAGAAATAAAAGCATGCCTAATATGTATTTTGTAGCAAAATTTATAAACAAAAAAGCAAACCTCATCCTCAAAATTATCACCGACAACTTCATCGACTGGTGCATGAAAAGAATTCGGATACAATTAATATTACGATATAAAACAATTTGTGTACAATCACCTTCATTGGTGGTATTCAAGTTACTTTAAAATAGTCTTGCAACTAGAAATGACCTTAAACTTCATTTTTGTGTTTTGATCGAATTCAACACAATTGACCGTTAGTTCCAATAGACAATTGACTGTTTCATATAGTCTGTAATGCCTATTTATATTTTACAATATTTTCCAATCGTGATCATTCCAAGGTCTTGTACTTGAAATGATTATAGTTTTATAAGTGGAATACCATCAATGAAGTCCACTGTACATATCACCTCACACTATCATCTAGCTGAAATCAAGCGGAGATAATAAGCATTATCCACTTCTCACTGAACTTACGAGATCAATTCTCTATGGCTGAGCTTGTTACATTGTACCGTACCACAAACATTTGTAATTTTTTAAATGCATTTATTTACAGAGTATTGTATGTTCATTATACAGAATATTACAATTAAAGTTATCGCGTAGTACAGGTACACATTTATTATGTAAAAAAATTATCTTCTCATATTTTTACGATTATACATTGAAGTCGTTTATTATAATTGCAATACATATTTTCCGTTATAGATACTTACCGACTATGGTGACAGCGGGGGTGACCTGGGCAATATCTGCTTCGTCGAATTGCAAGTCGTATTGCTCGTGTTGATTCCTACTTAGCTCTAAATTGAAGCTGAAGTCTGGTTGACTATCCATTGAGTCGCCAAGGTCGGCTGGCGGGGGCGGCGGGGGACCGGCCGGCGGGGCAGCGCTCTTGCTATTGTTGTTATCCGTCATGACAACTAGCGGCGTCCAGGGATAGGGTACATATATTTCAACCACAAAAACATCCTAATAATATTGAAACAACGCAAAACTTCTCTACAGTCAACAAACCTGATGTTTTACAATAAAACTTTTATATATATCAAGACTGAAACCCTCTAGGTTTTCTTTTAAATATCATATTTCGTGATATTAAATACCTACATGTTAACTAAAGAGATTTAGTTTCGTTTCGCTGTGTTATGGGTATACATACATTTAGAGCTTGAAAACAGATTTAGGTGGCAGGAAGTCATTGGAATATCAGACGGAAAAACTAGAAGGTATAAACACAAGGAAGATTGACATAGAATAAATAATTTTGGTATTCAAAAACATATCTTCTTGCAATTTGAATTAAATCTTTAATAATATCATACACCTTCTGTCGTGCAAAAAATTTAGCTGTATACACATAATTTATTTATATTTCATGACATTTCTTAGTATTGTATTTAAACATTATTTACCGCTACTACATAATCGTGCAAAATTAAAAAATAACTTATTCATGCAAATATGGCAATGTAGATGACCTATGATTTTCAGAGCCGTATTACCTATCGATTTCTACCGACAAAATACCATGCCAATTGGGGATTAAAACGACAACTATTTACCCAATCAGCCAAAAAGCTATCTATCGCGTAATTAATTGCACAATATTCCGCTACAATGTGTTTAACATTACAATAAAAAAGACTGTCACATCTACGACACAAACATTTACCGTTCGAACGGGAACAACAATGATTTACGTCACACAATCGATCAAATGGTAGTAGACAGAAAGAGCAAGAGAGACAGTTGTTTCTGTGCGAGCGGTGGCAGAAACGAAAATAAAATCAGCGGCAGTAAAAAAGTTTTCGTACCCTCATCGTCATAGCCAGCTTCGGGAGTTTTCGGTGGGGATGCAAACACAGGCGGGGCAGAGCTTGGAGGAGTCCAATCTTCGCCAGTACTCAACGGATCGCCATTCTGTTTACATTTTATAACAATATAGTCGACGACAGTAGATTATTTTAATAAAAAAAAAAACGACTTCATTAAAACTACCTATGGTATATCACGTTTGGCTAAACCTTACCTCATCGCACTCCTCGACAATAAGCGAGGGGAAATTGCCGACAACACCATTGACTTCTCCGCGCCACCAACCATCATCCACGTCATGAGCCTCGCGGGAGACAATACGAATTATCTGTTCAGAAATAAAATAATTTTGGAAACAATAAAAAACAATTGACCAGTGAATAATAGTTTTATCCTATTTAGTAAAACGTAGTACGAATTAGTTTGACTTTAACCATTACTGAGGATCAGACTATTTTCTGTCTGCGCTTAATACAAAGAAGATTATGGTTTTATTCTAATTATTTTACGTGGAATTTTAATAACTTCGTCTTGTTCATCAAGGATTATTTCAAGCGTAGGATTTAGCTTCCAAATATTTGCTTTGACTGGAAGTTAATTAAATTTAAATTTTCCATACCTTGCTAATTAGGAATATTTCGTACTGGTATAATCTGTACGTTTTGTGCTTTTAGGAATTATTATAATTAATTTTTTTACCTGTCCCTCCTCAAGATTGAGTTCATCAGATGCTTCTGCGTCATAATCGTAAAGAGCAAAGCAATAACCGAGGGTTGGTAATTGTTCTGGTGGCGGTGCCACGGCCTTAGGAGCTTCTTCGACCTTCGTTTCCTCGGGCTTGGCGGTCGGAGCAGAAATCACTGAAATTTGATCTGGCGAGACCACCACATCGGCATCTTCTCCTTCCACAGTGTAGTCCACAGACGAAAAGGAAATCTGAGCAACAAGTCCTGGTGTACTCGAAGGCTAAAGGACAACACATGATTTTATTAATATTTTTACTTCAGAATTTCATTTTCAGAAATGTACAAACTGTATGTTACTACCTGTTCCCTTTCGACATCAAGATAGTTATGGGGAACGTAGCCTTCTTCCCCGCGGTAGTTCCTAGCACGGAGCCAACCGTCACCATCACCTTCTCCTACCACTTCCAGTTGTTCATTTTCAATAATGGACAATTCGTCCGGATTCTGAGCCTAAAATTTTTTAAATTAGCATATTTTTCAAATTGTGTCTGTTGAGTAGTTGTATTTTTGGACCTGTAGAACTTACTGTGTAGGAGTACAAAGCAGTACACTTGTACAATGGAGCTGCGGGTGCCTCAGTAGTAGTACTTTCTGAAGCGACCGGTTCTGGTTCCGGCTCATCCCAATTAACTTGGGTTGGGTCATCCCATCCAACGGTCAACTGCTCAATGCGCATACGTTCCTCTTCCAAATCAGCTATAGACGTAACAAAAATAAATATTTTCCTTTAGTTACTATACTATTAATAGTAATTTACTCGATCGTTATTTTTATATTCTAAAATATCGGTACCATCAACTTCTTCGTCTTGCTCATCCTCGTTCTGAGAGTCGGACGTGGTACGCTGGTGTCCACTTGTTCCAACTGTAGCAGCGCCAGAGGTTCCTGCTTCTCCATCTGTATTATCGCTATCATAGAACGAATCCGAGCTAGGTTGATCCTGCACAAAGTACGTAGTTATTTAGTAAACGTTAAAACAGAATACGCAATAGACAAAGAATATGCTGTACGTACAGCTGCACCCGAGGCATCGGTACGAACGCTGAGCAGGCTGCTACTACGCGGTAGAGTATCTTGTACCGCCAACAGATCAATCTCCTTGAGCCACTCATCTACGGGCGCACCGCCAGTCCTCAAGCACTCCAGTCTAGCCTCATATTTGGCGCGCGATGTCTCAGAACGTCGAATGTTTGATCGTAGTTCATCCATACGCACTTCTAGTTCCGGTCCATTGGGATCATTAGGGTCAACCTGGTTGAAATTGAAAGCATTTATTTGAAGTAATGTCAATGTTGGGACAATAAAATACTGACTTCATAATTGAATCTTACTTTCTGTCCTGCATCACGCATGGCTTGGTATAGATGTAGTTTGCGGGTTGCATCTCTTACAAGAGCAGTTTCCCGAACTACACGGGTCGCCCAACGACGAGCTTCTTGAGCAAGAGTCTGCGACACTGTTTCATGCTCCATAGTCACGGTGTCAATGGGATCGTTATCGCATGGCTCAAACTCATACTAAAAAAACGTTCGAACCAATAAAAATTAAAAATGCAGTTGCAATTATCCGTAAAAAAATATCCGTAGAGGTTTTATACATTCATTACACTAAATTGTACAGTGGGGCTCTATGATTGTGTAAATTACAACACGCGGGAAAATGCATATGTTGAAATATTCTACATTTACTTATATTTACGTCATTAATGATAGAGGATTGAATCCCTAGACATAGAATTATAGATTTACAGATTTACCAATGGCGACCGAAAGTTACTGGAATATGAATCAAACCAAGCGGAATCCTAGAGCTACAATTACCTATATAAGGCAATTAACGTTTATGTCTAAGCGTTACTTACATATAAGAGTGAATACTTTATTTTTTATGCCGTTCCATTCTAAATTTAGTTGGTAATGTAATAATATCTTGAATATATTATGATGTGTTTAGTGAAAAGTTCTTACCTGAATGTGCTGCTTAAGCACGGGATAGTATAGGTAAAGACATTGCAGGTTGTACTCCCTAGTCAACTGTTGGGCTTGATCCCTAATTTTACCAAAAGAGTGCTGAGTGGCAGAACAAGTCAAGAGCTCAGTACGTCCCATCAGAGTAAGAAACTCGGATATTTTTTCATACACTGAAGCTTCCATATTTTGCATGCAAGTTTGAAGTTCCACCAGAAAGTAACGGTTCTGAAAAGATCTTTTTTGTGTAATATTTGAATTCATTAAAATTTTGATTTTTTCTTTTAATTATTTTACCTGGTGAGCGTTAGCTGCTGAAAGGCTCAACAAGTAGTCATTTCTCGCTCCAGTTGATTTCTCCTCGAGTTGGTCGCGACGAGATGAAACTTTAGCGCTGTTTTTCTGAAGGGATGTAATCGATTGGAAAAACGAACCCTTCTTCTTCTTCAGTCTAAAGTTAAAAAGTTATCTGTATTTAATGATTTTAAAACATCTGAGAGAGTATAAAAAAATCCTTTCGAAAAAGGGTTATAGTAGCACATTTATATTAAGTTAACTGTGTGGGATTCGACGAGTTAAACTTTGGAGAATGTATCATGTTAGCGAAATATTCAGGCAATAATTGAATCCGGGCTAGTTACCCAGGATCGGGGGACTGTAACTAGGTTATTGAATTTGTCAATAGATAACGATTATACTTTTAACAACACTTTTATTTTACTGATATAAATGTGATGACTTAACGAGGAATTTGTAGTCGTCAGTTTATGTATAGAAGATGCTTTTTTATTTACTACTAGTCTTCGCCCGCGACTCCGTCCGCGTGGTATTGCAAAAAACAAAAGTGAATAGCCTATGTGTTCTTCCAGACTATATTCTACATATATACCAAATTTTAAGAAGGAGTCAAAGCGCACCATTCAATTTCATCAGTACTTACAAATCCTAATTTTTTATACAATTTATAAGCACTTTTATTTCCTTCTACACAGAATGCGACAACGTATCTCTTTTGTTCCAACAAAATGTTTGACATTAATTTTAAAACTATTTCACCATATCCTTTTTGTCTATGCTCTTCAAGTGTGTACAAGTGACCTAGAGCTCCCATTTCTTTGATGAAAACCCATGCAATTAAGTCGTTTTCTTTAAATAATCCGTATCCTAAGTTAGCTCGGGTTAGAAGATCAAAATACCAATCGGAGCCATCATATCTATGTGGCCAAGTTGAATCAACTAAATCCACGTAATCAAGTGTTAATTGTTTAAATGTAAATCCATCTGGTAACCTGAAATGCAATTAAAAAATTTGTACAACTTATGATTTTAAATTGTTTGTAATTGAAGATCTATATCGAATTGTTGAAATGGCATGTCTCCGAAAGTTTTCAATACAAACATTTTGAAAAACCTTGGTGTTGTTGTCTCTCATTTTGTTTGAAATAAGAACAACATGTAATCATTCTTTCCTCTAGTTTAAACTGAAACAAAAGATGAGTGTTTGTTGAGAATTTACCTAACATCCTTGAATAATGGCATATCTTTATCCAAAACAAATGTTTCCGTCCTCGTAATGTCGGTTTTCATCTTTTTTTCCAAATTAATTCTTCTGACGCAGTCCATGACATGTTTGGGAGCGAAGGGGACTTCAATTTGTCGAGTCCAGTCTATTAATTTGCTGGTCTTAAGTGCTTCTTCTAGTTTGCTTGTGTCATCGTTTGGTGTTTGTATTACGATTTCGTTGAATGTTTTCTGTAACAAATAGTACTAAAGTATTAACATTTGAGTTGGCATGTTAGGATAAAGTGTACTCTTATTTCCAACGTGACAAACAAAATGACGAGTGTTTGTATGTTATCCGTATTGAATCGTAAAAAGTTCAAATAAAAATAACAGGAAAATATCAAAACAACACACAAACCTGAAATCAGTTTTATTTGCACTTTTTGTTTATTATTTGCATGTATTTAATAGAACTTGTTAACACTGAGCTTACTATTTAAATAGTATATAATAACATATTTACAAGTCAATTAGTTTTTTTACAATTTCAAGTAAATGGTGTTTTTACCTTAAGATTAAAAGCCACCATTCCGTTTGTCGGTTCTCCGTAAGGACAATACACTTTGAATCCATAATCAATACCTTGTTGTAATATGCATTCGATGTTTTCTAGTATAGTAAAACCGGATATACTGCGAGGCCAGTCCGATTTAAAAACAGCTTTTAACTCTCCCCACCTTTCCACTGGCAAATAAACTAATGGATCTTCACTCATGCTCACTTTATAATAGAATGATTTATTTTTAAAACGCTTTGCGCTGTCGTCCGCTGTGGACAACAGATAATGGAACAATGCTCTTACAATTCATTGTGCGGCCATATTATTGCAAACAATTATTGTTTATAAACATTACCAACACTTTACTGAACGTTAAATTTCACTGACAGACGCTCATCATATTTATTTCTCTTAAGAATTTTCATAGATTCACTTTAAACATTATAGTTACCTTAACATGTTACACCAGTAGTCTAGTTTTTAAATATTTAATATCATGTACATTAAGATTTTATTTTTTTACATTTTTTTTTCTGCTTTAACTAATTTTCTTTTCATTTCTGATATGTCTATGTAAAGTATTATATAACTGTACTCCAGCAAATGTTATAGTACTAATGTTAACTTTTCTTTTGCTTTGACAAAACAGATAAAACAATATATTTCTGTATTTTTGTTATCCCAGTGGAAACCGACGTTTAGGATTCTCGATAGTGATAAATCTGATGACCTATAACGTTGCATTTTGTGTATATTATTTTGTTTTACTGATTGTCCGAGGTCATCAAATTAGCTTCAAAAATAGAACATTCTAAAAATTAACTAATATACTGATCTAACTGATGTGATGGAGTGAAAGCGGAATCTTTTGTTCTTACAGTAAGGACTTGAAATTAGCGTAATTGTGTATATCCATCACAGATTAAAAAAAAATAACATTAAAAAAATTATTTGTAATTAAAATTTAAAAAAATGATATCTGCACGATTGCCAACATAATTAATAATTATGAACGAAATCCCTTATTACTATTTCTAAAATAGTATACAATTATCAATTCAGTCTTAATCGAGCAATAACAAATGAGCGTGTGCAGTGGACTTACGTAGTCGTGTCCCATATTGCTTTATCAGATTTTGTATATGTCATGTAATAGAATAATAGACAATATTTATTTCTGATAATTTTATTCCTTTACAATAATGACCCAATAATCGTATCCGATATTTTCGAATCCCAATTTCAAGAGTAACTTTTGCGAGTTATTATTTTTTTCAACAGTATATGCTATCACATCTCGTCCCTTCTTCAGAATATCGTTGCAAGCGTATTTAGTTATCAATTCACCGTAACCTTTCCTTCTGTAGGGTTCTAAACAAAACAGATGAGACAGTGCACCTGCTTCGTTGACCGTAACCCAAGCCATTGGTTCGTTATTTTGTGAAGAATATAAAACATAAGTATAATCATTATTCATTAATATTTCAAAGAAATCTTTCGAATGATCGCTCGAATACGTCCATGTTTTGTCAAGTATATCAATATGTTCAGCTTTAAGAGGTGCTATGTAAGTGTTTTCTGGTAAACTGGAATAAAAATTAATATTAGTTTTAACTTTAGTGTGATAAACTAAATAAAAACGGCCATTATCAGACAGACTGTAAATTAGTCGATACCGAAATCGGACTGTGAATGTTGCCATTTTCATTTAGTTTACGAAAATAAATACTTATTAACACAAAGTATGTTATTACCTTACATCAAAAGGGATGCGCGTTCTATTCAATAGAAATGTAATAGCTTTATTATGTTCGTAGTATATTTTGACGTTTAATTTTTTTGATATCTTTACGAGACTTGCAGTTACTTCTGGATTTGCAAACGGAGACATAATAGTTTTACTCCAATCTATAAGTTTTGTTGATAATAACGCTTCTTCTATTTTCTTAACATCTTTTAAAGGCCTTATTATAACTTGGAGGTCATTGCCCTGTATACAAAATAGTAAAACAAACTGATTTAAAATCAATTGCAGATTTGCTGATGAAATCAATAATCGATCTCGAACTATTTTTGCTTATTCGCAATATGTTTAAGGCATTTCATTCAAAATCGATTTTAAGAATGCAATCAAGAAATGGTAAAGCCTACTGTTTAGAAAAGGATCAAATATTATTTATAACTAGCTGTTCCCTTGCGACTTCATCTGCATGAAATTATAAAATTTTTATTTTATTGTTTACATGTGTCAAATTAGCAATAGTAAATGTCAAAATGATATGACATGAGGTGACACACCTTAGCAATCTTTCTTTCTTGATGTTGGCAGCAACTTATGGTCTCTTTCCCAC
>DVQG01000488.1:0-14430 GCA_018231605.1 Papilio ambrax
TAGTTCCTCTGGTGTTGCGGATGTCCATGGGCGTCGTTGACCACCTTGGTGTTCAACGATTTTTGTATGAAAAAAAAAACAACAATTCTTTTAGTTTCTTTTTCTGTTTTATTCAATGTTCTTATGTTTCGAAAATAAATACCTATTCAAATATGCATTATTTCTTTATTCTAATACATAAAATAACAATTTAAAATATCTGGTGAACGTAATCAAACGATATTTTATTCAACAAATACCTCGAACATGTACGTGGCATATTTTCGGTTTCCTGAAATACATATTGCTAGTGCAAACCTAACGGCTGTCGTCTGCATCCTACCGTAGTCATACGTCATACAAATATCACGGCGAGGTCATGACACTTTTATATGTTTGCGGTCGAAATTACATACGAATGTTTATACATTATAAAATAAATTGTGTTATTTTAAAAATTATAAATGCGAAAGTTTTGATAGATGGATAGATTTTTGTTATAATGTTTCTCCACCTTAACAAATGTCGCTGTTTAACACAGATATAGAAGTATGGTAAAACCTATACGCTATTTACTAAGTTTTTTAACATAATGAGGAGTTCGCTGACAAAAGCTAGTACTATTTTTATACTATGAAGTGGCAAACGAGCAAGCGGCCACTTGAATCTGCCGAAATGGCGACCGTTGCCCATAGACATCCGCGATTGCAGATACACTGCCTACCCTTAATCAACGGAGGGGGAGACATAAACTGGATATTTCCCCTTCCTAAGCGTCTCCTCCGCCATCAAATTCACTTTTCTTTCCTATCCTATCCCCTTAAGAAGAAAACTAGACCTCCGGCACCAAAATCATCAGACGAAACGCGGAATTTCTCCCACTACACGCATGTCTTCTGTGTGGTCGTGGTATTGCACCGGGCGAGCCAGCCCATTCGTGCGAAGATGTTAAAGCGGACTCTACCACTGTTAAACTAAATATGGAAAGCAAATATTCCATAGTCCGTAGAGACATATTCTGAGTTCACATTTAGATATTGTTGTGAATATTCTTCCCGTGCAATCCTCTGGGAACTTTCATGAAAACGAACTAACACTTAGACTTAATGGTTAACGGGAATGAGTCTTCTGGGTTTTGGAATGCATCAAACCTCAAGATCTATACTATAGACGTCATCATAGAGTTTCCAGCTCATAAATTATGTAAAACATATCCATTTGATTTTATTAGTAGTGAAATTAATATAGGTAAAAAAAATAAAAGATGTAAAAGTAATTGAAAATACAAGACCATGAAATTAAAAGTAATTATACAATTTTATTATATTACTTCAATAAATTAAAATTTGTCGTCATAATACAACAGTTAAAATAATACTCATTGTTGATAATAAAAGGGGAAAATTGATCACGGAAGATTCATAACGTGCCTTTGGAATATACCCTGAATATATTAACCCCACGATTTATGCAAATATATGTACATAGTAAGCAGTCCAGTGACTATATAATCCGAAAGGCCGACATCTAATAAGTTGCTTTCTGCGATCAAAACTTATATACTTTATATTTTAGGATTACCTTGCCGCTTACGTAGCAACACAAAACACGTTGACAAAGGGGCAAAGACATAACTTTAGATATATCTTAAATACTAATAATTTTGATTGATTAATTGATCGAATTGTGCCGTACAACACGGGTTCGGGTTCCGCGGCACAATCTACCCTAAGACTACGTATCCACCAGGAGGTTTAATATTGTAAACAAAGGGAACAAAGGGGATAAAGGACGATAAAGCGGCACTTACCAGCCCGATGCCCCATTCACCGCTTGCAGGTGCCTAGTCACTGTCGGTGCCAATCGAGTCAAGTTCTGTCAAAGTCACTCGTATGCACTGTTATTGTTCCAAACGCAAAACTAAAATTCAAAGCGACCCCGTTCGCTAACAAAAATGACACGCCCGTTTTGTCTTTCGCGATGTCGGACAAGCGACCACTACCGATTACCTATAAGCTCGCAGTTTTTAACCGACTCTTTTGCTAGGCATCTTGCACAAGACCCTTTCACCCGCACTCCTCTCCGCAGAACCGCGCTCGACGAACCGGATAGAAATTCACATCTACCTTCCATTGCGGGCGAATTAAAATGCGTCTGGTTACCCGCAATAAAAGGGCCGGGAAATTTAAACTATTTATATGTCCGCCACCAAATGTTGTGAACCCGTAAGTTTTGTACAGGTATTACAAACATTTTAATGTATTATATTTAGGACAATAAAAGAGAAAAGTCGCTTCTAAGAACGTGCCAAATAAAATAGACAATAAGCGTTTTTTGTAAGTTTCTAAGCAAATCTAAGCAGCATTTGCTAAAAAGTCATGTCAGTTATTGTATTCTATCCTATTAATTATGAATTATTGTTTAATTAGCATGTTGTGCTATAAATTAAAAGTTATTCATTGTACAAATTGCGCTTCTAATGATCAAACGGGATGTCTTGATAGCAACGTAATTTGTCGTCAACGATCTACATTCGCTTCGAAGTTTCTTCATGCTCACTTAACTGCGAGCTAAGCCGCTTAAACTTGTGTAATCTGAAAGCGTTTACTTAAATGTAGGTCACGGGATCCTTCTGCATTTCAAATGTTATAAAGCAATCTGTACTGCATCAGTTACAATAATATGCTTTGGTTTATAGATACTGCAAATATTATGAAAGAAGTACTTTAACGAAGATAGATACTTATTTTAATACACAATCAACTTTGTTACTGATCCAAAATATCTAAATCTCGAATACAAATATGAATGTAATCAAATTTTAAATGCAACAACTTAATCTGTGTTAATATCCGCATAATTCAAATTACTTGTCCGGCATGTTCGTAACAAATGTTTTACTTGTAAGAATATATAAATCGCTCCACATTTTACTTGGAATTACAAGAAACTTCTAAAGCGAAATGTTTCACGAATAATCTTGATTAAAAGCCGCTCCGGCTGTCGAAAATTAATTCCAAGAACAAACTTCCTAACGAACTAGCGTTAGATGTACTCACTGAAATGCATTTTCGTAATCACATCTTATTAAGATGACATTGCAATTAAAATGTGATGTCGAAGAAAAGACATAAAAACATAGAAAATATAACAATATCAAATAGATATAAATAATGATTATGAATGTTAAGAAATAACATTTTTAGTAAAAGCAATAAAAATATAATGTACCTCGCGAATTCACCCGCGTGAAATTAAAAAAATAAGAAATATATATAGCCAATGTATACCACCACATGTCATTGATATCGTAGCTTTTTATTGGTGAAAGCATTTGAAATCAGGAGAGTAGTTTTTGAGTTATTTCAATACATAAAAAAAATACAAATCTTTCATCTTTATAATATTAGTATAGATTTATTTTCCTTAATGACTTAAAATAGTTTTAATGCTGGGGATTTTAAAATTATCCTTAAAGTTTGCCTAACTTTAAGGTTTTTTAGCCATACCTTTAGTATATTTAGATACTTCATCATAGATGCGATCATATAGCTTTTAATGTTTAAAAACACGTGAACATGGCTTATTTATTTAATCCTAATATAACCTCAAACAGCCTTAGCAACATTACCAGTTCCATCTAAAATCTATGCGGTCAAGATAATTTATTCCCTCTGTACATTTGATATGGGTCGAAATTACATACATTTATTATTAATTGTTATAAAGGAGCATACATTATACATACTTTAGACTTTGTAGGAGTTAGTAAAATCTTTCCTTTACTATAATGGATAATAGGGATAAACTATAATAAAGGTTTTTTTTTGCTTTGAGAGAAAAAATCATATGGATTATAAAAGTATTTAAAAATCTTTGTCAACTGTATTAAAAAAAATCTTTTTAAATACATTTCTTGGTAAAGCGAAAAAAATACTAAGATTTATACTTAAGGTTATTAGAGGAATTCAGTAATCGTGTAAGACACGCAAAATAGATATAAAAACCTTCCACCGTGTTATTCTTTCGCTTCGGTTATTCTGTAAAAGACAGCACGCCAAATCTTACTCCATTAGTCGAAATGCATTAGTAAAAAAACAATTTATCGTATATATTCTATTTAACAAACTAAGGACAAAATACTGAAAAAAAAAAACTTCGCATTAGGGCCGATTACAATCTCAAAGACGTCAAAATTTTTAAGGAATTTCGTGTCTAAGCGTGAAAAAATATGAGTGCAAGTTGTGATACGAAGGAAGTAACGTCAATGTGACCTCTTGTATTAAATTGTATGTATTGTGTATGAGTCTGAATAGAGAAGTTATAAAACAAGATGGTACCAGTTTACATTTTTTTAGCTTTATCATTCCAGACGCTGTTGCATATTTAAATGACGTTTCAATATTGGTCGTTAATTCAATAATTGTATGACAATATTAGCGATATTTCTCTGACGTTATTCAAAATTATTGTGAAAATAACGTAATATTGAAACCGTGTTTTTTTTTAATATAAGTAACTTGCATTATAATAAAAACAATTGAACCTTTACTTAAACATAATGTTAAATGGTAACGACGATTAATTAAATTTAATAAACAAAGCACGTAGAGAACATTTTGCTCGAGTTAACATTATATCAGCTCGATTCGCTTCATGGCTCCGAAACATTGTGATCGTAAACTTTAAATGTATTTACAACACGAACGTTAAAGATAACACGCGTCAAAGCTTCACACATAGTCTAGTCTACATCTAGTCTAGGTCTAGTCTATAAATCCTAGAAGAATAGAAGGATATAATAACATGGACAACTACTGTCATAATATTCTTGTAATGTGAAAAAGTTTTTTTTTATAACATAAGGTGGCAAACGAGCAAGCGGCCACCTGAATCCCCCAAACTGGCAAAGCGACCGCTGCCGATAGACATCCGCTAAGCAACGGAGGAGGAGACGCATATAAGAGGATGTTTTTCCTTCCTATGCGTCTCCTACAATGTCAAATCCACGTGCCCTTTTCATCCTTTTCTTATAAGTAAAAGTGTGGGAAGGAAAAGGGACTAAAGTTGGGCGTCCGGCACCACACTCATCAGACGAAACACGGAATTGCTCCCACTTCACGCCTGTGTGGTCGTGGTATTGCACCGGGCGAGTCGACCCATTTGTACAAAGATGTTAAAGCGGGCTCTACCACTTTAAAGTTTTTTACAACAGTAAAAAACAAATTCAAGATAACTTTAGACTTCATGAACTGACTGATTATAGATGAATAAGTTGCCGGCTTCAGTATTCCCGTCGAGTTATAAGGTGCCTTTAAATCTGTGTGAATCGGCACTAATCTAGCGCGTACCATCATCTTCAATTAAGTCTAGGTGGGAACGTAGAACAGTGCTGGTTTAAATAGAAAAAAGTGGGCATAACACATATAACGATAAAATCAATGCCTCTATATTCCATGACTTGTTAGGTAACGATTATTACATTTTCATCTTTAGTGCCCAGTCTTTGCAATAGCGTAGGCAGACGGCCAAGCGTTGTGGGATTCATCTAAATTCAGAGTGAGTTCTGTTTATTTAGACCATACAATCAGTGCCCGAGTTGCGAGGGAAAGAAAACATTTAAATGTAAAGTCGGACATGCTCAGTTCATGTTCAAGCTGGAAAAATGAAAACAAAGAACACTTTAACGTTTCCAATTAACAAGCGTTCTATTCGTTAGTTAAGTCTTTCCGACTATAAATATAATAAATAAATTTAATATAAGTCGTTAACTAACAAACTATTAGTCTTTCAAAAACAACTAAAAAAAGAGCTAAAAAAACATCTTTGAAATGAAATACATGCAATTTATAGCCAGTTTCCCAGATACGTTTAACCATTCGTTAGCATTTTTGATTCGTTAAATTCTCGAAATGCGTTTCCGAACTACGTAACTTGAGTTTTACTCCTTAGAAACTTAGTTCAACCTAACACTAATAAATCGGTGGTAATGATAAAATAACCGGAAACTTCAGCAACCCAACATGAATATCTCATCATTTTTATTCTCTTGATATCTATAAAATTGTGGGAACTTTTATGTATGTATCCTGATTGTTTTACAGCCAAGCAACAATTGTTAATCCTGTAATTATTTCAGCACTTACGTGGGCAATAATCGTTACATTTAAATAATTCATGTCGGACAGGCCGTTGAGGAAATTGCTTAATTCAACATGCGCATCGGAATATTTATGTCTACGGAAATGTGATTAAAATTATTTCTTTTGTCCATTTTTCTGACGTATTATCTTACATGCAAACTTAACGAGTTATTAAATGTTAAGTAATGTATGAGTGAAAAAACATGGATAGATTAAGAACTCATAAATATTTACAAATAAATTTAATATAAAAATCGCTAAAAGAGAATTTGAAATATTCGGAACATTATATTTCACTTTGCTGCAGCGCTTTGATAACAGTATTAAATCGGTTTGAATTCAATCAAGATAGTGCCTGAAAATAATAACTTTCACATGCAAAGGTTTTTTCAATTCGTTTATTGCCTTTTATTTTGTTAGGTATTTCACTGTCTAATCGTTTCTAAAGTTAAAATATAAATTTTATTTTAAAATTCTACTTGTATTTATCCATTGACTTGTTTTCTTTTATTACAATAATTTATTTGCGTGCATATCGTAATTTTTCCTATCGTGTTAAAGAGTATACCTTCAGTGCTTTTTTTCTAGTTATACCTGTTCGATTCTCAGTAGAAAATTGGCAATCAAAAAGTTAACCCCGACTTTAAAATTTTTACGTCGCGGAATTGTCGGCTTTTAAAATTGAATTTGATAAAAATTGATTTCCATCCCGCTCTTCATACTGCTAGAAACAAAATTGGAATAGATTGTTTGATTGAATTTTCAATAGTTTTATGAAAATATAATTTAACAGAGCTCGTCGCTTTTACAAACATCTCTATTTCGAACTAAAAATGGCAATTTATACATAACGGCAAATAGCTTGTAAATTGGACTAGGAGAAAGTAACTGCAACGAGTCGTTTAGCTGCTTGACTCTTATTTATCCGAAGAGCAAATATTAAAAATTACGGATTTTAAAAGAAATGCAAACCGAGATCCAAACAAACCCTTCTCTGTAATGTAATAGGGTGACATGATCGTAAAAGTGAATGAAACTCTAGTTTATTTCATTGAGCCGCGAATGTGTGCCGTAGAATAACTAAAAAGAACCTATTCGAATATTTTTATCAATGAAAAGAAAATTCAAAGTTGCTTTAAAAAAAAAGGTTTTGTTGTTTAGATTAAAAATATTGTATTAAATAATACCAAAAAGGTTTTTTGTACTGTTGGTTTATCAAACTATGGAGTTGAGTTACTGAATGGAGTTGTGAAACTACGCCGCTGCAATATCAAGTTAGTTAAACGAGAGGTTTGCAAACAGACTGGTATTTAATTACAAAATGTTCATATTTGTTAACTTTTAGTAAATAAATATGAAATATAATGTATTAAAAATATCTATGCAAATAATTTCAGTATTAAACCCTTTATTTAATGAGAAATGACGATGCTAGAGTTGTAGGATACATAAATACGTCAAGCTCTTAGTAGAATACAGCTTTGAATTGTCGGAACTTTCTATAATTTAGCGCTTGACCATAATGCCAATTAATGTTACGCTGTTATGTGGTCGGAAAATGTTAGGCCCTAAGTAAGGCTTTAGTTAAGAGTAGAGACTCTTGAAAACCTCAACATCATAACCTCTAGTAGTCTAATAACAGATATTAATTTTCATGCTCTTCTAACTAAAATATTAATATTATATTTATGAGAGTAAAGAAAAGGGTAGAATTGGCTGCCGGAACGTAGGGTCCTGTTGATATAGTCCTCGAGGGTAACACTCCAATATGTATACCCTCTTGCAATAACGATATTTTTACTTGTCACTACAACACTGACACAAGGAAACAATTCCATTATGCCTTTCCACTTATTCTTTAGTTTTATTGAAATTTAGCCAATTTTACGGAAAAAGAAAATGGCAAAAATAATATTACCACAGACTTAGATACAACAGTTTGAAGCCATCATTAAAGTCGTACATATTTTATTTGTAAAATAATAATTTTGTACAAGTAACAGTTGTAAAAAATGTGCAATTCAGTTTTTAATCATGAAAATGAAATAATGTTTCGTTAACGCATTATTAACGTTTACATGTTTTTTTTTTCTCTTATTCGATTTTTATTTTAATGATTTATTTGACACGAAACTAGCGCGCTAATTGTTTATGTTTGCTGACAGCGTGCGTTCACATAGCTATTCTTTCTAATCCATCTGTTAAAACGAATTTAAACAGACAGAAAGAATTATTTTTCATTAAACTTCTTAAATTCTATTTTACCAATATTACAATTAGTGGAATTCAGATATTAACTGATAACTTTCGTACGAAACGAGCAAACGTAACGTTTCCCAATATTTTTAAAGCAACTGTTAAATTTTTATTTTTGCTAAGATCGTCAATTGTTCTATAAAACTATGGAAAAAATGTATTTCACTATATCGACTAAAAATTCTCAAGCATTACATAAAAAGTCGATAAAAATACAGAACCAAAACTTTAAATGTAAAATAAACCATAATGTAGTGAAAGTTTTGTAACGTATCCAAGGGAAGCTGGGAGAAGTTTTATCTGTGGGAACTTTAAACATCGATGTTATCAGACATCGAGGAAGTCGAGTTTCCACTTCTTTGAGTGTTATCTCAATCCAACTGAACGGCGAACTCTATTACTTATTGAGCTCGGCATTTATTACTTCGAATATGTTTGAAAGTAAAGAAATTACCTTTACGATACTTACGTTAATATTGACTTGCATATCGGTGATGGAAACGAAAAATATGTTACGTAAATTAAAATTGTCATACATTCCTGCTTTAAAACAACGCACAGAAAACAGTATAGTGCAAATTATTTATTAAGTGATAATTAAGTTATATCCAGTATAATTTACCATTACAAAAAATCTCAGTTATTTCTTTTATCATACACTGTTACCACGCTAATGAAATGGTCAACACTAAAAGGTGAAATCCAAAAATCACACTGCGTGTTAACGTGTCAACGTCAAAGAAGCATTTTAGTGTCAACGTGGACACTAGATTAACGTTGAGCTCCGCTCAAAAGGTATTATGAGAAAACGTAAACGCCATTGTCACTGCAGTAACACATCTGAAACATAATCGTTCATGTCTTTCTCTTTTGAAAGCAAGACAACACATGTCTAAATTATGGATACTCAAGTAAACAGAAGAATTAGCATCGCTTTATAAACTTAGAACATGAATATCAAATCAATTTAACTTGAACAATGAACCTTTATCTGTTTAGTACCATAAATTGTAAATTTAAATGCACTTAAATGCCATTTACTAGACAGAGGACCAGACAATGGAAGCCCTACAGTACGTAATTGTACAAAACGTATCGGAGTAGGAATTTTCTTTAAGAGCAGTATTGTCATTTATAACTGTATCAACGATGGACGAATAAAATAAAAAAAAAATCGTTATTGCTAACGATTTTTAGACTTATAATGCATTATGAAAAAAAAAGCGACATTGAATTACTATATCAGGCAAGTAACCTTAGTTGAACTCAAAGAAAAGGGCTGACAAGCGAAAATTATTTGCCTTGCATTGCTCCAATTCGTTGTTTTACCTGCAGTAAGTTATTCTACCCTTTCCGGGAACTGTTAATAATTCATACAACAACGTCTGCCTCCGGATTACGGAGTTACGATGTTTTTCCATATTTAGATATTGGAGTTATGAATCTCTAAAAGTCTAAAGTTTCTTGCTTTATTCTGTTTTAATATTTTCTATTTTTATAATTACTAGAATAATAATAAGTAAATCGGTGCAAGATTGTGGTAGGTTTTATATTAGTTTTTCTATATTTCTGTATTGATTAATTAAAATCAAATTAAATGCAGTTTTCCATCTCCGTTGAAGGCTGTACTAAACGCACTTGACCCATTTACGCACACGTGATCAAATGAATAGTTTTTAAAATGAATATTAGATTGAATGTTTTTCATGCAAATACGACTTTTCATTTATTTTATTCATTTGCGTGTAATATTCCACATCGTTTTTTTTTTAACATGACTTATCAAAAATAATTTACTAATAAAATATTCATAATATAATTCGTCTGCACATTATTTGAATTTGTTTGAAAAAGATTTAAATGTTTAAAAAGTTTAGTTCATACGTTTTTTTTTTTCTTAGTTTTTTATGAAATAGCACAAACTTTCTGAACCATAATGTTCCCAAAGAACAAACTATCTTCCTACTCACATTACATCCGTTCTTTTCACTATAGGTCACACAGAATAAAACCAGCCTTCAAATCATACCAACATAAATTATTTATAAGTCCCAAAGCTTCACATTCGACGAAAAAAAAATGAAATCCAAGTGTAATATTGAATTGGATAAGACAACTCCATGAATAATTCCATGAGACACTTCGATTCTATTTTACTTGATGAAAAAAATCTTTCCTTATGGTGCATATTGTTATACGATGCTGTAAAATACATATTGTTTTCTATACTTCGAAATTTCTATTTAGAAATCGAATAAACTATTAAGAAAGAATTACTTATGGCCGGTTTCCGAGCAACATTTATCCATTCGTTATTGTCATTCGTTTGTTAACTTCATGGAGTATGTTTCCGAACTACTTAAGTTTTACTCCTTTGAAACTTCGTTCAATCTTACACTAATGAATAGCTAGGTAATGAAAATATCCACTTAATTGGATACTTTAGAAACCCAGCATTAACTGTCATTAAGGACAGTAAATCCTATCCATAGGTTCGACTTCATAAAATTTGTAACAAAAAGCGAGCAATCAGTTGTTGAATTAAATTAAGTTTATAATTACGTGTTGATTTAACTGTGTTTAAAATAACTGTTTTTATTGTTGTAGTGAATAGAAAAGTGAAATTACATTTTCATGTCGTTATGTACTAAGTTAGTATTTATTACTGTTCCAAATAGCTTAAGTTCATAAGTTTCCAAAACTTAACTGCTCTAAGAATTGCTGTTTTTAATGTTTGTGTAAATAACCACAAGGATTTTAAAGTTTTAAATTTAAAGAAAATACATTTTTAACGCCGACATATCAAAAGAAACAAATTAAACTTATTGTGAAACAAATTTATTATATTGTGCAAATAGAGGAGTTCTCAGCATGTCCCCCTTTCCCTAGAGACTCCAAAAATGTTTATATATATTCGAAGACCATATGGCAGCTTTCGCTTCTTATAGACCTGGTCTAAATAATTAACGACGCTCGTGTTAGTAAGATTGTTGTATACAGGTGATTCTTATCGGACGGATCACAAGGTTTGCAATTTTATAAAGAAAATTAAATTACTTTAAAACGATGGTAAATCGGGCAACAAACTTAGGGCTTAAACTATTGAAGTAATACCTCCAAAAAGCTTTCGATTCGTCCGTTAAGAATCACCCTGTATGATAACTCCAAGGAACGTTTTATCTATTATTTTTACGTATTACGCACGAGCGATAAAAATATAGAATTACCTAAATAATTACCCACAGTAAGTTTCTTTCCTCTACGCTCGTGTTGTGAATACGGTAACAATAAACAAAGATCTCAATTTAATTATTTTCTCTTGTATTCTGTTTAGGTTTTGGTCTGCTTGGCATATCGTGATTAATTTATTGTTTTTTTTCTTACTTAGAACATTTACAATCAAATGTAAGTTATTTTTTGGAATCATATACACAACAGAGAGGACATAGTATTTTAAAATCGGTAAATTTTTCACGTTTAAACCATATAGAAGTTGGTACTAAGTTATAAACAGTAAAAAAAATAGTCCCTTATTATTTATCGGCTTTAATCATTATTTATATGAAAAGTAACATAAATACATAGTATAAAAAATCAGTGGAAATCCTAATAAATCTAAAATAATATATGCAGACAAACTCAAGCACTTATTGCATATTGTATATCTTTCAACGGAGAGAATAAGGAATGACCTTAAAATTATACTAGAGAGCAAAACTAGCAGTTACTGAATTCCAACTTTTGCTCATAAATTTCCGATACGACGTAGTTTATTTTAAATAGAATTCTTAAGCAATGTGCATTAACAATTTAGATCATGCACTTAGAACACTGTCATAGATAACTTCTAAAAAAGTAGCCTTCCGATTTGAAATAACAAAATGTTTGTAGATGTAAGGTATATTATTTAGACATATAATACATAAATAAATAGAGAAATAAGTACTAGACCTGCTATTCCTACTGCATCCTAGGCAAACCTGGAGGAAAACTAAGTCTAGTTTTCATCCAGGTATTATTATTTCAGAATTTCGATTCACGTGGTCTTATAGTCATAAGACCACGTGAATCAAAATTAATTAGTACTCTTATAGTGAAACAATACTTACATCAATTAAGAGTATTCGATCATTGGTTAGCAAACAAAAAAAAGTAACCACAATGTTGCCCGGAAGACACGTGGAAGTAAATGTTTGCCAGTGATCGACATAACTACAGCGAACACAACTCGTAGGATTTATGTCCCACATAAAACTTGCAACCTCCTTGCGGGTGTGCCACGTAAAATTGTACAACCCCGCACAACCTCTCGGGAGTTTCTGCACACACGTAACAAAAGATTGAATTATTCTTATGGCAAGCGATGTCTACCGAAAAAAAGCACTCCATTCTTCAAAGCCATATACGGTGATCTTACTAAAATCAAAGTTTGAATAAATTGATCGCTGTTTGGACAATATGAATGGCCCGGTTTGCACTTCTATTTGCAATGTATGTTATTCTTGGCCAAATTAAATGTGTTTAAATATTCCATAATTAAAACTTTTTCGCTAGCTTACCGGATTGTTATTCGCTACAAACTTGACCTATATTTATTACATGGACGTGTAATGACTTACAATACGACACTCACGAGGAAACTTTTAAATTGGATTATGCACGAAGTACGTTTCGTCATTTCGTTGTTTTGTTTCCTGTTTCATAAAGAATAATAAATAAAACATTTTTCATTAACATTACAAGTGGTGTTTGTAAGAAGAAAGTTAAGTTATTGTTATGTAAAAGTTGCAATAAAAAATCATTCAAAAAAGCTTACCAACGTAGCTGTTAATGTCTACAATTTTATATATCCAGTTTAAAATATTTTATCCTGTATTTCACGAAGCGTTTACTTAATCCTGTTTCCTATATCCCAAATAATTCGTCATAAGATGGTTGTCTAATTATTCAAAGATTAACGCGGGCATGAATAATTTTGTACAATATTGAGTTACAAAATTTCGTTGACACTGCCGAAATATTGAAGCAAATTTCTAAATTTTCACAAGTCGTCTGGGTGTTTTATTTATATTAGGTATGTATTCACATCATCGATATTAGCCAAGATTAAAATGTAATGACATTATTACCTGTGTCCTCTTATATAAAGGTACGTGTACAGCTTTTTAATTTATTTTACATGGAATCCTTGACTATTGTCTTAGAACAAAGTGAAGAGAAAAGTGAGTAATCCCTGAAGGCAATAAAAGTTACAATTTTATTGGCCGCAATGTTGCTTTACTGGATGCGGAACATTTTGGGACGACAGCCACTTTATACGTTGTCGTCGTCCCTTCTTACGATTGCTTTTAAAATGTTTGATTTTATACGTTCTTTTATCAAAATACTAATAAAACGAAACGTTTACTTTTGGAATGATTATTCTTTTTTATATTCCTATCAAGAATTATTGTTTGGAACTCAAATATTACTTAATAGTTTTAAAAATATTTTTGGACCAATGTGCGTCGCAAGGAGCGAAGGGAGAGGCAGCGGCTCCCCTAAAGACTCTGAAAATGTAAATAAACATAAAAACTACATACAAACTAACATAATAAGAATGCCTCCCTAAGGCCCAACCTAAATCATTCACTGGCGAATCCCATTGTTACTTTTCATGTACTTCATAATTTTAATGTAAAATAATAAATATAAATCATTAATATTTTTTTCATTAAACAAAACTTATAGCCAGGTCGTAATGTAATTGTACACCCATCCGTCAAGCTGAGTCTGACAGCGCAGTAGTAAGTCCCTTTATGTCATTCCGTGACTGCGAAGCTCACAATGGACTGGACTTATGGTATAACTGTGGTATTCCACTGTTGAAACACATGTATAAAATACATTGTCATGTCCCTCATTCACTTTGCCAAGAAAGTGACAACAATCTTAGTAATATTATAAATGCGAAACTTTAGATGGATGGATGCTTGTCAGAGTTCCTAAACGGCTGAACGGATCTCGATAAAATTTAGCATAGATGTAGAGGATGGTCTGGAAGAACACATAC
>DVQG01000489.1:0-14422 GCA_018231605.1 Papilio ambrax
GACGTAAAGTGTAGTCTGGAAGAACACATAGACTAGTCGCTTTTGATTTTTTTAATACCACGCGGACGGAGTCGTGGGTGAAAGCTAGTTTATAATATATTATAGCTCAAGCTTTAGTATTTTATTCACTCATTTATTAACCTAAGGTTAGGTGTAATTAACTTACATTTAGTTAACATTCAACAAGGGCAATTAATTTCTAACCTGTTTGCCGGACAAACGCTACGCTTTGTGTCATGGTCAAACGAGATTATTTTTAAAAATCTTATAAAAGATCTGCATTCAATCGATTTTTTTTTCATTACACGCATAGAGTAAGCATTATAAAGTTCCTGACAAACACCAGTTAGCAACGCTAATGTTTGTAGCGTTGCTAACCGATGATCTAGGCTAGGTCTTGAGCGGTGGCAAGCGAAAGCGAAGCCGTGGCGCCCCACACAATGGTCAGAACAGGAGGGAACAGAGGGGTTTAGTGGGTATGCCTCATTATGGGGAGAGTCCTACATAACTCTCGGGCCGGCCCCGAGGCAAGGAGTATGCGTAAAGCATTCCCCATTCACCCATTTTAGAAAAAAAGGCTAGGTCTTGAGGGGCAGTTAGCATTAACATTAATTCGAAGTAGGTCTTATTTATTTAAATTTTGTGATTCTCAAGTGGCGGGAGAGGAAATGCAACCTTCGATTCAATTTTGGAAATAACATGTAATGAGGGTATAAAAGTTTACTTCAGTCCAATTTCTTTAAGCAGAGGTTGCTGGACCGTAAATATGCATTTATTTTTTTCTAGCATTATCTGTTACTTATTACTTTTATACCTTGAATAATCTATCAGTATAATCGCATTTAAAACTATGATGTTTGTTTCCTTAAACTTAAATTATTTATATGCTTTCGTACAATATAGACGATACTACCTTCTTTACTGTCAAGGTCTTACATGATTGAAAGCGCATGAATTTGTGTAATCACATTGATTACTCATTGAAAAAAATGAATAATAATGTTTTATAATGATCGTAACATTACACAAGGTTATTGTACTTCATGATCGATGCAGTGATTTTAACGCTCATCAAAGATGTTCAACCAAACGACCTCTATCCAATTTTAATCTTTTAAAGTATTTTTAATATTCATTTTCAATCAATTATTACAAATTTAGACGATCACAGTATCGTAACAGCAATCGAAAACTGATTGAGATCTCCCGCTTTTGTTTCTTATAACGAAGTTCTTTACAATCTTCAGATCAATTATTAGGTTGGATCATAACTTAATCCTTGTTTGGGCAATAATTAATTTAACAGCAATAATTAAACCGGTAGAGGTAGACCTAAAAATAAATGGATGGATTGCGTGAAAGGTGATATGACCAAGAAGTGAGTGGTGACAGAGATGACGGATGATAGAGTTATTTGAAGGAAGAAAACCTGGTGCACCGACCCTACGACAGTAGGATAAGGTTGGAGAGATGTATACGGAGAAATTAATGAATGTGTGTTTCTCTAGCGGTGTCACCCAGCGTCGCGTGCTACGGTGAGTCGGCGTCCACACTAAGGTGGGCGGCCCAGGCACGTCGCTTGCAGACACCAAAGCCTCCACCAGTCGCAGGAGTTACCACCAGGTCTGCCCTGCAAGCACAACTCAACCAATTGCTCGCAGAACTCATTAGACATCACATAAGATATGTAAGTATACTTACATAAATTGAATGTCTACTTATGTAAAAATTTTATACTCCCTGTCGTCAACATTTTTTGTTTTAGATACCAGAATCTGGAAAAATATCATACGATGATGATCACTGGAAATTAAATACAATTATTAACAACGATAAATCGGAAAAAGAAGCAAAAATAGGAAACATAATGAATACGTCACATCCGAAAAATGACGCCCGAAATTCGGAATCTACTAATTCATTAGTAGCGAGTGTATCTTCGGATGTTCCAAACAATTTGGACAATAAAATTAAAGTAGATAATGAAATCCATAAAGAAGTAGACAAATTGTTCGGGCCTTTGTTGGAAAGAACACAAAGCGGTGGTGTTTTGGATATTTCGCCACTGAAACATAAGAAAAGACAGTACTGTTCCGAAGAAGTATTGCCACTTAACATATTACATAATGAAAATAATGACCAATTTCACGATTCATCCCAACACCATAGCGATCAAAAAGAAGAAATAAAACATGAACAACACAAGAATTCTCCAGTTTCGATTTTGTATGATAACCAAAGAGCTGAAATTATAGCATCTGTCACAGAAAGATTGTATTCGAAATTTAAAAAAGATGCTGCAGCTAACAAATTGGATACCCCGGTAGATAAAAAGATGACACAACCGTTAAGTGAATTAAAGATTTGCAGCAATGCTCGTCAGCGCCTTTTAGAATTGAGCCAAAAAGCAATAAGAAACAAGAAAAGAATAGGCATACCAGCGCACACACAAACAAGACGAGTTGTAATTCGAGTTAAAGATCAAGGAATTAATGCTCAAACTGATCTTGCACCGTTTATAATACTCAAAAAAGATACAAAAATATTCTATAAGGATGCTGCCACAGAAACTATTCCTATGACACCGAGGTGCAAAGACGTCGCAAGCGGAGACGGATCTTTGAATTTCCATGATAAATCCACAACAATGGAATTAAGAAATGTAGCGAAAAAACATAGTACTGTTATGACGGATATTATATTGAAAAGAAATATATGTACTCAAACTCAAATTTTACCGCATTCAAGAAGGAGAAAAAGAGCGTCAGCATGTACAAAATTGCACAAAAAGCGTAAAGATGGCAAACAAACAAAGGATAGTTGTGTAATTCCTTCAGTGATTAATATAAACATTTCACCTGTCTGTTCATTTGATTCTGATTCATTAAATTCAAGTGAAAAATCAGACAATGAATCAACTCAAAATAAAAGTGAGAATTTGGACACCACTACAGATCTTTTGACAAATCATAATAAAGACATTGTTGAAGAAGTTAAAATTAGTGAAACTGAGTTATTAAATTCTGAAAAACGTACAAATGTAAAAGATGATGTTATTTTAACTACTGAGGTTTTTGATAATATCTCTCTCGAAGACTTCCCAGACGAAGAATTACCTTTACCCAGAGTGACAGTGGACACTACGCGGGTTTACGATGATAACGATATTAAAAATTTAATTTTGGGACGAGATGTAAATACGTATCCTTACAATATTGCACTTTCACCAAACAAAAATAAAGTGGTGAAAAGGCTTATTAAGTTTAAAGATTCGAAAGGCGAAAACTTTAACGAATATGACAAGACAAGTTTTAAAAGGCATAATGTTGACAGAAATTATTTTTTGGATCCTTATTCTGACACTTCAGACTCAACAAGATTTGAGTCGGATTCGTTTGTTTGGAATAAAGGTAATAAAGATTTGCACAAGAATAAACCTAATTACGGTATTAAACATGCTCATATTTGTAACCATTGGCTTGATTTTGATTCCGATTTGGACTTGGATATTAACACAACTGGTGCAGAACAAAATACTACTAGCAAAAGAGGCAAATATTGGACGTGGCAAAGTGGGAACAAAACAAATCGATTGATGAAAGAAAGAGATGCAAAATATAAGGACAATTTTGGAAATCTCCGAAATAAAATAATTGAGACCTGTAGCGGTTTAGAAACTGCAGCTTCTGATTATGAGAGATATTTGGGTAGATATTACGACGATCACAAAATACGAAGTCCTACTGAATATTTGCAATATCTTGTAAACTTGAGAAGGGAAGTAGTTAGAGAATCACTTACTTGCAGTACGGATACAATATCTTCTGACTGTCATGATGCTTCGACTTTATAAATGTTATTGAAGTATTGGAACTAACCAGAACCAATAAAACAATGTTTGATTATAGATTTGTGTTTGTGTGGCTCGGATTTGAGTTTTTGATTTCAAATAAATAGGATTGATACCAATTAATATTTTAGAAAAGTACTAACAATTTGAATATTGTAATTAATGTAAATTATTTCGATGTAAATAATTTAGTAAGAATTAAAGTTGTAACTAAGAAAAAATTTGCAGTTTTTATTTGTTTTGTCTGTTAAAAATAAAATATGAATTGTGTTTTATTTACATATACTTAGAAATAGTGCCCATTATCTAATAGTTAAAATATATAATTTCATTATTATAATAGGTACCAATAGTAAAAAGAAATAAACCTTACCGCGACGAAGTCTCGAACAATGTGCTTTGTGTATGTGATGTTTCTTGGTTTTATCTAATTTATGTTTTTTCTACATAAATAAAAATGGTATTATCTGTCTGTGTATATTCATACTGTTAGATATTATTACAATATTTGTCTTCAAGATAATTGTTTTAATGTAATCATGTGTATAATTTTGCAATATTTGAAAATGAACAGACAATGTTTTCACGATTTATTTCTTTGTTGATTATTCTAAAAGAAGTATATGCTAATTAAATGTAATATTGTGAATGTACAGGATACCGAATGTTGCAAATATTTAAAAAAATCTCAAGACAACTTGAAACAATGAAAATAAAAAATATTAGACTGAATTATGACGCGATTCTTGCACTGTTTGGGTATAACAGGAAATAGGAAAGTAGTAATTTTGGTTTAGTAAAGAATAACTCGTTATTCATATTTTAAGTTACAACATAGCGCTGTAATTTTGCTTAAAAAATAACTAAGCATTCCCAAATTTCAGACATGACAATACTTTTTAAGAATTACCGTAGTTGTAAATAGCATTGGGCTTTTTAATACGAGAATTATTTTTATGTCCTTGTAAAATGAAAAATAAGCTTTAATAATAGTGTGTTTTATTATAGAAAAACAAACTGAAACGAATCAAAATACAATGAAAATTTAATGTAATTTTTATATCTCCGTCATTAATCGATAGTAATTCCGCGATAGCTTTTTCTTCCGTATTTCATCCTTAATGTTCGTAATGCGACAATCGGGAAATTACCTCTCAGTATTGAATTTGTGTATATATTTATCTCAATTTATAAAAGTCTTCATTCCGTAGTAATTCTAAAACCTAGACGGACATTGTAATAACGAGTTTGTGCACTGTTCATACTTGACCGATTTGTTAGCAATTTTCACAGATTTGTACATTCAACATTCTCGAAGATTATGTATGCGAATGGGACAAAATTTTTATTTATATAAAATGGTCAAGTTCTATTAACAGTGAAATCAAGAAGGGATTTTATGTTGACAAATATTTAAAACAAAGTTGAGGTTTAATTTTGACCTTAAACTCTTGTATTTTGAAATCGACAATCTCGTAGCCGCGTAGTCGGCTCGATTCAATTCATGTAAGCGGACGGTTTTGAGTAAATGCAATTTAGAATCGCGCGAAAGTTTAAGTGATTGTTAATTTTGTGGATTGAAAATTAATAAAATGAATTTGCTAATTTTAAAACTATTGACCAAAGAATTTTTACTTTTAATTACGACTTTAACAGTATTACTTTACGTATGGTTTCAATATCAATATACGTATTGGAAGAAGAGAGGTGTGGTTGGGCCTAAGCCAGTGGCGCCTTTTGGTAATGTGAGGGATGTGATTGCTCGTAAAGCGCAATTTTTCCAACCCTATTGTGACAATTATTTTAAATACAAACATTTGCCGTACATCGGAATGTATTGTTTTCATCGGCCAGTGTTGTGTGTGATAGACCCAGATGTAATGAAACACATATTGATTAAAGATTTCGATCATTTTCAATCTCACGGAATATTTTCCGGCGGCGTCGGCGATCCGATCGCCGGCCATTTATTCAACCTACATGGAAGTACATGGAAGAATTTAAGAGTTAAAATGTCACCGTCGTTTTCAACTAGCAGGTTTAAAACTATGTATCCGTTTGTTGAGAATATCGCGAACGATGCTTTGGCTTATGCCGATACTTATCACGACAGTGGGAAATCTTTGAATTTTTCGAAGTTTTACGAGACTTATACGATGGAAATCATCGGAAGCGTTGGCTTTGGCGTCGAGTGCAATGGTTTCAAGAATCCGAATTCGGAGTTCTACGTTCGTGGACATGAGTACTTCAATCCGCAAACTTTGTACTGGTAAGTGAGCGGCACAATCGCAGTATCTATAATTTGTTATGCAGAAAACTTTAACAGCAAAACAAAATCACGGTCGTGGGTTCGAATCCCGTCTCTCAATTATTGACGTAAACCATATTTTAGCACTAGCTTTGGAATGGTTAAAGAAATATTGGTAAATAAACAAGTCAACAAAAAAGTTTTGTGAAATAATGAAAAAAAAAACAATGTTTTTGTTGTAAACACCGTTTTTAATTTGCAAAAAGGTAAACGTAACTTTGTAAATTTTGAATTTAATTCCCAGAAATACAATTTCATTAAATTTAAAGTGACTAAACTTCGTAAAGTACATAGTTATGGTATAATAACTTCCATAACTTTCCATGGTAGAGTTAACCTTCTTTCTTTAGAGCGTGAGTTAATTCGATGTATCTACCAGATAAGGGTTTATTCTCATTAGTCTTGAGCCCTAAACGTAACCAACGACCTGTACAACCAATATTTTCGACCCAAGTTTAATTTTGTTTACTTATTTACATTAAAGTTTTTTTTAATTTGCAGGACGTTGGTTCGTGCATTGGCATTTCTAGCACCGGACCTGTTTAACAAATTGAAAATCAAACGGATCCATCCGGACATAGTCGACTTCTTCTATAATATAGTCACACAAACGGTCAAATACCGAGAACAAAATGATTTTAAGAGAAACGATTTCTTACAAACACTGATAGAATTGAAAAATGATGACTCTATCGATAATAAAGGTATGTAGAAGTCACTCAAATTTACTTCTTACTAATATTATAAATGCGAAAAATTTTGTTTTGATGAAAGGATGGTTGCTTGTTAGAGTTCGTAGTCTAAATTGCATAAATCTCGATGAAATTTGGCAAAGATGTAGAGCGTAGTATGGAAGAACACAATACTTAGGCTACTTACTTTTGTCGTTTTAATTCCACGCTGACACAGTCGCGGGCGTAAGTTAGTTAATTAATGATTTTCTCAATAATTAAGACCTAAATCATAAGACGTTGGCATAAGCACAGTGAACTGCGAGGTACAATTTAAATTTGAACATATCTCAGGTTTGTTAGAGGTCGAGAATAATGAGTAATTCGATATGTAATTCCAGGTGAGAATAAAGTTCAGCGAGGTATATTCTCAATGAATGATATAGCAGCCAACACGATGCTGTACATGTTTGCGGGATATGAGACGTCAGCGACAGCGGGCCAGCTGGCAGCCTACGAGCTGGCTCTCAACCCCCACGTGCAAGATAAAGCCAGGGAGGAGGTGACACGAGTATTAGCCAAATACAACGGACAGTGCACGTATGAAGCACAGAATGAAATGACTTATATGAACATGGTGATAGATGGTACATATGTCTCTCTATTTCAACTTTTTATTCCTGGAAAATTTATAAGTAAAATTTCTTAATTCCATATAATAACGATTGAAATGTCACTTGATTCATACTTGTAAAGGGAATCGTAATGGTTCGACTTTATCTATACATATAATCAAATTGGAGTGTCTGTTTGTAATATCAAAAGAAAAATTCCAGATTTCGGGAAGATGATCTATTTACGTTGCTAATAACGAAAATAGCATTAAAAAAAATTGTCTTTCTGTCTGTTCGCAAGCCGCGTTTGTCCCGGGTAACCTCCGAAACGGCTGGGCCGATTTCGACCGGACTTTTTCTGAACGGTAGCTGACATAGGCGGGCATACATATATAGGCTACTTTTTTTTAAATTCCGCGCTGTCAAAATAGTGTAACCGGTGATCCAAATTTGCGCTAACGAAGTTTGCGGGCGACAGCTCGTCAAGAATATCGCTAAGAGACTTTTTATGTTTATTTGCAGAATCAATGAGGAAATATCCACCAATGAGGTCGCTGTTCCGAAGATGCACAAAAGAGTACAGACTGCCCAACAGTGATGTTGTCATTGAAGAAGGAACATTGGTTTTCATTCCTATCCAGGCAATACAAATGGATCCCGATATATTCCCGGAACCGGACAAATTTGATCCAGAGAGATTTTCCCCGGAGAATAAAGCAAAAAGGCATCCCTGCCATTGGATGCCGTTCGGTGAGGGTCCTCGAAAATGTTTAGGTATGTAAAATTATAAATATTAGATAAAAGATTATTTGGTTTGTAGCTTTAAACTTCTCTCTAAAGTCGTAAGCCACGTCTAGATTGTTACTTGGGCCTTTTGGTCCCGTTTGTCATGAACTGTACACGACATACTTTAGATAAGAAAAAGGTATTTTACATGTATTTCCTGAATACATAATTACTAATACAATTGAACTTATTTACTTGTAGCATATTTTTCCCTGTTTGCAGAAATACACACTAACAAGGTTTTGGAATGTAGCTGATTATTTATATATTCCTGACAATTCCATTAGCATATTTGAGACGTTGAGTTGTAATTGATGTAATAATATTTTAGGTCTGCGTCAAGGGTACGTGGAGTCGAAGCTCGCGCTCGTCAAGTTGTTGCACAAGTACGAGTTGATATTGGACGAGAGGACGTCGGTGCCGATGAAGATCAAGGCCTCTGCGCTCGCCTGCGTGCCTGATGGCGGAGTTTGGATTAAGCTTAGGAAATTGGAAGCGTAAGCAATCGATTTGCATAATTCTATAGCAAATATTTGATCAAACGATGGAACGATTGGATTTTTGTCACATTGCACATATCGAAGCCGAACAAGAATATTATGTTGAGTTACAAATATGTTTTAAATTCGAGACAAGTGAATATCGATTATGAGATGTGAAAATGGAATTTGCTTATTTATTTGTTTTATATGAATAGTTATTTTGTATTAGAAAACTGTCAGGCGTTAGTCTTACTCATTTCATCGTTAATTCGATCATTAGTAAGTTAAGTCTGTATATTTTTCAAGTAAGAGGATAAGTTAGTTGCCTTGATTTTTGATCCTATACAATGTAGAGTCTTGATATGAAGCAATATCACTTTTAAATTCGAAGTTTAAATAGTGTTTATTGTTCTTTGTTAATTAATTCAATAATTGTGATATTCTTGTACTCGTAGTCAAGGGAATTGTAAATATAGATTTTTATAGTAATTGTGTTTGCTGTTTTATTCCTGTTTGTTAAGATGTTACACTCTTAAGATACACAGTATGGCTTGGATGTAAGATATTGTATAAGGAATTGATTACAACTTACGATTATACTTTAAGATAAAGAAATAGTATTTAATTAAAACATAAACTGGCACACAAATTGTCACTATAACTCAAAAAATAATATAGGTTAATCTTGTTTTTCTTTTTTCTTAGGCTTTACTTCTTCTTTTTGTTCGATAACTAAAGCCAAGCTTGTACCTGGATCTTCAGTTTCCTGTTTCTCTTCTCTTTTGTTTTCATCAGCCACCTCAATCTTTTCAGATACTTCTTCTTGTTTTTGCTCTATTTTTTTCTTATCTAACATTTCTTGCAAATCTGGTGTAATATTTAGTACCGAGACAAAACTTTCTTCACTAAACGGAGTAATAAGGCGTTCGGATTGGATTTGGTCTAGAGTTTTATCCAAGTATTGGTTTATATTTCTTTTTATCTCGCTGAATATCTCTTCTTCTTGATGAAGGTCTATAGATAAATATTCTTGGGATTCTCCAGGTGATTGATTTTCTTCAACTTGTGATTTTATCCTCTCTTGTCCGTATTGTCTGATAATTAAAGAGGCAGACTCGTCGTCGTCTAAGCTCGAAGATAATTCGTTTAACGATGGGTTTAAATTTAGCGTGTCTAATATATCGTAGAGGAAATCAACAATAAAGTGTTTTTCTTTAGAAATACCTTTATATGCGGTTCGTCTATGTAACTTACTTTGTTCCTCAGCAACTAAAGATGTTTCAGATTTATATTGAGGTCGTTTGGAAATGTATAAAGTCTCGCCATCTGTATTTCTAGAACCAAAAGGCTTTTTAAAATGAACTCTAGTTACGCTGTAAGATAGACTGTAATCTTTGGTATCCTTGAAATCGGGAGTAACTGTTCGCACGTGTCTCTCATACCGTTGCTATAAGAAATAAAAAATATTACTAACAAAGATTGTCTGAGTTCCATTATTTTGTTTACAATTTCAGAAAAAACTTCTTGATATCTTCTGTCTTTTTCAGTTCTAGGATGTACTATTAAATTTTTAGTTAGTATGTAAAAGTGTGCGTACCAGCATCTTGTCGATATCACCCTGTAGGTGTGTGGTGACACGCACTAGGTGGAAATCTACAGCGAGGATGACGCGGACGAGCGCCAGGAGCGCGGACAGCAACCAGCAGGCGGTATGCAGCCAGGCTGCCGCCACTGTCAGCTGCGTCGCCTGGTATACGCCGCGGATACGACGCTCATATGCTAACGTTGCCACGTTCACTGTGTACGTGCACCTGCAAAACAGCTCTTAATATGTTCATTCTACACGACGCTAGATAGTAGTTTTACTTACGTAGTACTCCCTGTGATCTCGCCAAGCTTAAGACAGAGTTCATCGAGGCCCATATGGGTGACAGCAGATGCGTACACACACAGGCTACCCATTAGCAAAGAGAACACGAATACGGGAGGCAGCACTCGCCATGGTCTCTGTAAACTGGATTAGTGGAATTTTATAACAATGTGATAACATTTTAGTTTTAACGACCTGATTGTTTCTAGTGTTTATTCTTATTAACCAAGACTAGTTGTCTTTTCGCAACTACACAAAATGCCCCGTATTAGATGAGGTGTCAACATTTTTTGATATGTTTCGTTATATCGATTTTTTTGTCCTTACGTACCCGGTGAGAGTGCGGCTGCTGGCTGAGCACATGAGGAACATGGTGGTCCACACGAGACCGAAGATCCCGGAGACCAGCGGCACATATGTGGGCAGGTAACATGCACTCTTGTCTATCCATTGCGTGCTCAGAAAATCGACAGGCAGCACTGAAAAAACATCCGAAAAAGACTTTGTAACCTTTGAAAGTTAAAGTGTAAAACTAAATTGATTCTAGTTTCGTGATTTAAGTAATTTTTGTTTAAATATTTCAAATGTAAAAGTACTGTGTAACCTGTATTTAAAAACTATATATGAAAAAAACTCAAGATCTTACTTTCCGCCATCTTTTCGTCAGGAATGAATTCATAGATAAGGTTATGCCTCAGAGAAGTCAGTGAGAGTAGCTTCGGGAAGAGGACGCACTTCTCATCGAAGAGATACATAATCATGTGAAAGCAGAAAGTGCAGAATGATCCGAATACAAAAGCCATGAAGAATAGTAACAAGTGAGCACCTGAAAATGTTATTTAAATTAAGATATCGGTCAAGACAGTGAAATATCACACGAGTGTTTTTTGTTCCACTGGTACAATAGTCAATAGAATGCAAATTAGTTCTTTTATGATTTCACAAATCAAATATCTGTTATTCTATTCCTATTATTTGCTAGAATGTCTTGAATACTTTTGATATTCCAAATCACTTTTCTCTTATAAGCATATTACCTTTCCAAGCTCCGTTCACTTCAGCCTCTGTTTTTTCAATTAACTTAAATTCTTCGTAAAGTTTGATCTTCTCCATCTTATATTTAACTTGACTTGCTAGATTTTATAATAACAGTTTATTTAAAGTAAAGAATAATTGTATCGAATTTGATAAGTGAAATGTCAAAGCAATACTTACAATTTATGAAAAATCTAAACATGCATAAAGAATTTAAGGTACAGTCTTTTTAAGGTTTTCAATTTCACTAACTTTATTTTTTTACTGCATTCTTGATTATACCTTAAATGTATTTGCTCTTTTTATTGTGGCCTATGAGCAGCATTGGGAAGAGTAGACAACAAGCTTCTCCTAAGGTTTACTTTCATAGTAGGGGTGGTACAAGGAAAAGTCCTCCTACATTCATTTTTACACATTGTAGATCCTAAAAATCATGTTTGTATGTAAAATCATATTTATTAAACTCAAATACTGTTTGAATTGTTCAAGTACGGTCTTATCACTCTTTACTTTCCGCTGTAGTTAAGATTTCGTTCTGGTCCAAATATTATACGTATATGTTACGATTAGCTCAATTCGGAATAATTTGGATATTAAAAAAAATAGACAATCGAGGCAATTTATCTGTGGACTGTTTTTTTGATCGACTTCCCAAAAGAAGGAGGATACTTAAAATGAAGGAGATACTTAAAATTCGTCTGTATATTTTATTTTAGAAATCGTATTCTATGAATTAAAAAGGAAAAGAAGTAAGACTTTAAAAGAGTTGCTACCTGGCTTAGAAACTGACCTAAATGTAATTGACTAATGCTTGTTTTAGAATTAAAAAACATTTTGTGCTTGGAGAAAGATTCCGGACCTTGTCATGCGCGATACACACTTGGCCAAAACAATAATTGGTAATTCAGTACTGGCACAATATGGATGCTAACTGACGCCAGTCAGTCCATATAATCTATGACTGGCCAACGCAACTGTCCAAATGTATTGGCCAAGTATGAACCTCGTATCAGAAATTGTTATCGAATCGGCTTAAAAAAGGAACATTGGACAATGTAAACATTTTCACTAGTTAGCTGGCGTGCGGCGGGTATATGAGGAATTCGTAATCGTATAGTAACCGTTGTGGGCCCGCTGCGGTCACGTGACTCAGTTTTAATGGAACATAGAGATGTGCAACCAATGTCTAAGGTTTACGTCAATATCGATCATTTGTTGTAATATCGATAGAACATTTCGATGGTGTGTTATAAATAAATTGCTTTAGAACTTTAGATAGAAAATGTTAGACATATTTTATAGGACGACTTCAGACGCACGATATAGCACGTTTTACCATTTAACATTTTTTTCGAAATAAACTAAGAATTTGAAGGTTTAATGTATCTGTATTTCACTATCTTTTGAAGTACAGAGGGTAGATATAATACTTACAAATAAGCTAAGATTTGATGTAAAAGCAGGAGCTTAATTTATCTTGGTTATATCAGATGATACCGTAATATACAATGTTATTTTGTTAACGGGAGATTGAGCCTTTGCGAGATGTGTCTAAAATATAATTTATCGATAAAAATGTTGATAAGTGAAGTACATCATTATTATCAAGTATTCAAGTGGCGGCTGTCCACTTGTTATGATGTGATTATAGTATCGCGGTTCAAGATATCGTTTGTCAACAAACTAATATATGAATTATGGTTAAATAATAGTGTTAGTAACAATGCTGAACGCTTTCTTATTAATTTTATTCTCCATTCAAATTACAAGTTTAAAATGTGAAGTTAAAAGAATCGATCTCGCGTCGAAACGTGTTAATTGGACTGTGAGCAATAATAAAAGTAAGTACATTTTACACTACAACTATCTTGTTTTAAATTCGTATAATATTTTTAGCGACCATGAAATGCTAAATAATTTATAACAGATATGAATTTGTATATTTTGCAGTGTAATATATGAATAAAATTAACGATATCTTACATTAACAATGTTCTGTTTAATTCGGCGTAGAAAATGTTAGATATTTAACAGTTATAATAATTACTTAACTATACAACGTTTGGGTAAGGGTTTAAAAAAATAGATTAAAAAAACAGATCCTGAGGTCGCAATGGCAAGCAACGTGTAATGAGAAACATTTTGGTGGTGTGTTGTAGCGCAGGTATCTGCCAAAGTCCCTGGCGGGGTGTACTCCGACTTGCAGAGGGCTGGTATTATCGGCGACATACTATCCGGTTTCAATGATGTCCAGACGCGTTGGGTGGCTTATGATACATGGACGTACAAGGCTGATTTCCAAGGTATGAGCATACCGAATACCCGGTACAATATCTATTCCTTTTTTAAATCTCGGAAACTACAAATATGTGCGATCTTCAAATTAAATAACTTTCTCAATAGATTTGGAATACCGGTTTTATGTTTGACAGCTGCTGCTCGCAACTTCGCATTCATGAAATTAAAAAATATAGCCTATGTAACTCACAGATAAATTAGCTTTCTGACGATGAAAAAAAAATGTAAAACCAGCCAAGTAACTTTTGAGTTATTTGTTAAAAATACAAATCTTTTCTCTTTATTACATTAGTATAGATGTATATACATATGTCATTTATGTTTCAGTTTCCGAAAAAGATGTTCGATTTCCAGTGGCGAATTTGGTTTTCGAAGGAGTTGATACGATTGCGTTTGTTGAGCTAAATGATGTTCCCATCGGGACCACACAAAATATGTTCGTTAGATATGTTTTTGACGTTAAAGAACACATAAAGGTACGTAATTTACTTTTAAAATGTAAAACATA
>DVQG01000490.1:0-14419 GCA_018231605.1 Papilio ambrax
CGGGCGGCGGGGCGGGGCGGGCGGTCGGCGGCGGTACAAGCGGTGAGAAGCGCGCGAAGTGCTACGGCCGCGGCCCCGGCGCTCCGTCAGGGTGAGGATGCGGAGGCGGGCGAGGCGCGGCTGCGGGCGGCGCGGGCGCGGCCGCTGCCAGCTTAGTAGTACGTCTCCTGCTCCAGCCAGCCGCCGGGGTTGCGGCGCAGGTAGAAGCGCCGGATCTCGTCGTAGATGAAGATCGACAGCATGAACGGAATGGCGGGCAGCCACCACACGAACCTGACGCAGAAACGGTGTACGTGTCAAATATGTGACACTTTAACCCAAAAACACTTGACATTTTGTAAAAAAAATTTCAAAAGACAAAAGGCTGCTATTTCCTAGTGACTCACTTGAGTGGGTACATCCGCAGACCCTTGTCCATGCCGGGGGTGTAGGAGAGGAATGCGGCGAGGGCGGTTTCAAAGATAAGACCGAAGTTGAGGGCCCAGTTGCGCATGCCCTGGTGCACGATGGAGTTGCGGCGGGTCTTGCAGATGATCAGATCGGCCCACTGCACCACTACGATAGATACGAAGAAGGCGGTGTGGCAGGTAAACTCAAGCGCTTTGCGGTCGCGGTAGGTCTGTAATAAAATAGAAATATTGAGCCGGAATACATTTAATATTTGTGAATGTTTCAGACTAATTTATTCTGTCAAATCATATTTAAATAATAGATTATTTCCTGAAGAGATTGCATAGATGAGTCTTGCATTATTTATGAAGATGTGTGGTCTATGAAGTTTCCGTTAAAGTTATCAATTAACTATCTTTTCACTATGGTGTAACTTTTTAGAAAGATATTTAAAAATATTAAAATGTATAGAAATCGTACCCATTCCTGTCCATAGGAGTCGGTGAGATCGTTGATAGCCTTGGAGTCCCACTGTTTCCTGATGCCGAATAGTTTCAGAGGCAGGAATCCGTTCTCAGCCATGATCACGAAGTATACAAAGAAACCAGCAGCGGCCTGGATCATCCCGATCTGACCGTACGCCATCGAGATCAGCCTGACAACATGCGGATAACGTATCAAACTGTGTACTGTTGAGCTCGGCGTGAAAAGGTTGTTTGATTCTAAGTGTTTGAGTCTAAGTTTTTATGTGATCCTAATCTTTAGGTATTTTTTTAAATTTTTTGCAATTTCTTTATTTGTAACTATGTTAATGTTATTGTTAAATTTTAAATGTAGTTTTCTATAGATTAGGATAACTCAAGCATTGTTTCTTAAAATAATTAGGAAATTTACAGGTGAATTACAGGAAACAGGTGAATTTATTTTTCGTTTTATGAACATCTTTGTAGTAGACATTTTATAAATCGTCACGAATGATATTAAATAAGGGTACATAAGTACATAGACGAGGTCGGGAGAGCAACACAATCACCATGATCAGATTTTTTTAAAATCTTGATCATTTGACATTTTTAAAAAACAATGCTTTCAATTAAAAAGCTTCTAGATTTCAAATAAGACAATCTTTTATCTTTATCAGTAAATCAAGGGGATTTTAATACAAATATTAAGCATTATTTTTGTAAGAATTTTGCTGGAAACAACGTTGGTATCAAAAATATAATTCCAAATATTTATTGTAGCCATTATATAAATGATTTTAGCAATCGACACCATCGCTATTTCCTTGTTATTAATAATTATTTACACTTTACACTTCGACATGCAAATTATATTAATACTGAAAGCGTAAGCGAAGTGAGAAAGCAAAACTTACCCAACAGTACATAGAAAGCACCTAAGCGAAAATAAATACAGTGTTGCGTGATAGAGGGCGTTGGAAGCCTGTGACATTTGGACTGCGTGCCGGAATACATAATTTAATATATAGATCATATTATATAGATATGTATATAAATAATCGAAGACAGACGCTTCATATCGCCAAGTTCATTCCATAACTATTCAATTAATCTATCAACTACGCTTCTAAACAAACACTTCCACTAGTACGCCTTAATGACGCACGTCTAAGAACAATTGACTAATATTCCTCTAACGTGCATTTTCCGAAATTGCATTTCGTATTTTTTTTTATTTGCTAATATATCAAATATGGAAGAGTGAAGACTGTGCGATAGATAGATTATAATTCCACTAAATCTATTGAGAGTTTCTATGAAGTTTAAAAGATTTTTGTGTTAGACACTAGATCTAGAGTTAGATAACTAGGTCTCGTGTTACACGGAGGTCTGCAGTGTTCGAGGAATGTTCCCCTATTGGCCGAGGAACTAATTGCTTAGTGCTTCTCCTAGGAATTAGTATTTGATAATCACTCTTCCACATCTCATTTTCATTGGTTGATCACAAGTCGCCTATCCGTACAAAATGCATTTTTTAATTCTCTATTGCCAATTTAATGAGGGCATTTCATTAACTGACCACTGGCAATTTTTTTTTCATTCCGATCATATAAATTTTGAATACCTGACAGTATGAGTTGATATGCTTTATGGAACGAATGTTTCATGCTTGTTGACTTACCTAAATTTAAACCCTGTTAAATCTCGAATAAAAAATAGTGGATGAATTTATACAAAGTGTTTTAATTTTTCACCCAATAGGTTTATGTTACTGTTATTTTCAATGGCCAGTTAATGAAGGAATCCCATTACGACCCGTTCGAAACATAACAACATTATTTATTGATAGAATACTTGAATCTATCCTTGAATTCTTGTGTGAAGTTTTCGAACGGATCGTTCGAAATTTGAAATGTGGGCTATTGATTGCGTTAACACCCATAATGAGTAACTAGTAAGCTTCGGGCGGCATCTGGCGGACCTTCTGTTGACGAGGTTGTCGCGGTAAGGGTCCCGCGGCTGCCGCTTCATGATATCTGACTCGGGGGCTTCGTACGCCAAAGATATAGCAGGCACCTTCGGTAACACCAAGCAATCAGCACAAGTCACAAAACCGATCGCAAATCCGAACCAACAATTATTATCGTAACCGACGCTTGAGCCGAAAACACACAAATACACACCTCTCCGCTACGAACGCTCCAAATCACGTTATCTACGACTAGCAACCCTTATTAAAGTATATTAATAGTTACACTAACTCTTACTTAAAATTAAACATTGTGATCTATAATACAGAATAGGAAAAATATTAGCGTGTTGTATCCGAAGGAAAGTCATATTTCGTAAAAATAGCATAATACGAGTTCAAGTACTAAGCTAGTAATAAAATTACAGGTAAGCCCTAGTGATAATCGATTAAAAGTAAACGGGTAATATAAAGTGTCGTTGTACCTAAGAATATATAAAATATCATAATAGAGGCTTGTCTGTGATGTGAAACAAGATACGTGGTGTGGATGAGAACCTGACCGGACGAGAAATGAACACGCCTAACAGCGTCCTCGTGTCGTATGATGTGCGTGGAAGTCATGAGGTATAAAATAAGTATAAAAAAGTAGTTAAAGAATACAATAATAAGATAATAAAATATATTTATCAAAGGATGTAGAGATGTGTCCATAGATGCATGCACGAAAGACGAAAGATGGCAGAGAGACAGATACACATCGACCACTTACCTTGTGAAAGACCAACACATACGCACACCAAAGATAATAATAAAAAAGAGACGTTCAGCGATGGAACAATGTGTTTAAAGGCGGGTGGTTCTCGAGCCTGGGGGAAACACGTTGTTCCATACCGACAACAATCTACGAAGGTTAAAGGAAACAGAGGGATCGTTAGTACAGAGAGAATACAAGACAACGCAAGGCGGAAGTCGGGGTCGGTGCGATTGTCGCCTTCAGTGCTCCACGGGTACGGGGTACGGGGTGTGGGGTGGCTACAGGCACCGCCGCAGACCGCAGGCAACAACCAAACCTCGGGGACGAAGGCTAACTTACACGTGGTAATAGCAAGCGAGTAGCGGATAGAAATAATAAGTTTTCACGAGTGTGGGGCCACTCGCGATATTTTACCTCTCGTTAACGAGTTTATCAGTGAAAGGGTTACGCGGCTGTCGCTTCATAATGTCAGATTCGGCCTCCTCGTAAGCCAGGGAAATGGCGGGCACCTATACAAACACTAGCTATGAGAGCGGTCGGCGAGAAGCGCAGCGCCAACTCACATGTGTACAACATCGAACACAGCAGATGCCATTGACATTGCAAGCGCATACCGTGCTCATAGCCGAATTCAACTGGAGCTAAACCTCTACTCTGTTTAAAAGTGCATTCTTGTATATTGTCATTCCATTATACTGCGAAAATTGGAGATTTTTTAACTTTAAAGCGGCCAAATTGCGTCATTGTATAGACTATTTCAACGTCAACGTCCGCATTCTATAATTAAAAGAGTTACAAACAAACGCAAGAGTGACGTATAGGTTTCTATTTCTGTTAATGACGTCATCACTCACGTAAGACTGCACAATTGTATATGCTCTGTATACGCACACGGTATATGCTTGCAACGAATTCATTAATATCACAAAAATAAAAATCAACACATAAAAATGTAAATGATGAATGATTACTTCTGTTGCAAGTACTGATATCGTTTTAAAAACTCAAAATATCGAATTAAATCAACGAATTCGTGGACTCTAACAAATTTAGGTCACGTGGAAATTTTGAAAAAAAAAATAAAACAAAACATAAAACGTGCCTGAATGATGATGATGAAGATTGTAAATGTTGTTGAATTCGAGTGTATTGTGTGTCCTTACACTAGACATATTATATGTAACCTTTTTGTATGAACACTAGCGCCTCCTACGAAAGAGGGCTTAAGTAAGCGAAAGCCTGCCCTAACATCTGTCACATGCGTTACCACAATTAATTCTAGTAACACCATGACAATCATCAAACCATTTAGCACTTGCAGCATACTAATTAGTTGTTAATCAATCGAAACTAAAAATATATTGAACATTTTTTGTCCAATTGTACAATCATAATTTTATAATTAAATTAGTAATCCAGTATGTTATGATTGTACAGATATGAAACATTCACTCTTCACAATAACGGTACAACAACGATGTTATCAGCGGGAGCGGTTACTGGGACATCACAACACGCATAGAGACCTCTCGTTCACAAGTTTGTCGCAAAATGGATTCCTAGGAGGTCGTTTCATAATATCCGCCTCCGCCGCTTCGTACGCGAGGGCAATCGCTGGCACCTATGTCAATATTTTAAAACAACAACGCTATTTTACTTCATTTCAACAATAATATAGGATAAAAATATACAATTAATAATTTTATAACTTAATTTTACAGAATGCAAACATTTCAAAATATAAGTCGAAGTTGCAGAAGTAAAATAGGTTATCATGTATTTATTGTTGGCTGCAATACTTAAAGAAAATAACATAGAATTATTTTTAAAGTGTAATCTAAACAATAACATAGAATTCTCTATTACATTAATTTGTAACGTGCGCTTAGTTCAATATTTTTGCGCAAAATGGCGTGGGTTTTTTATACATCTGGTCAGATTTTAATAAAATTTTCAATGTTTATTTAAACTTTACGTCACTTATGTTTAGGTACTAAATTATTTATATTATGTAGAAACATAATAAAACTCCTGTTTTCAAGAAAACCATAAAAATAAATTATTTTTAATTTATTGTCTATAGAATCATCACCTTATTTTCCCAAGAATTTACTTAAACAATTGAGTTTTATTGCCATTTAACTTCGAGATAAATCTATCAGTCGGGTGTCGACAAATAGAATTGAGATCTATAGCAGTTATAGAAATATGAACTATAACATGTAAGACTTAAGGTGCAACTTACCATGTCAGTTCCAAGATCGATGCAGAGGATGGTAACAGTGCCGAGGGGCAGAGGGATGTCGCAGAGGATGAAGGCGAGGAAGGGCGAGATCTCGGGGATGTTGGAGGTGAGGGTGTAGGCGATGGACTTCTTGAGATTATCGAAGATGAGGCGGCCTTCCTCCACGCCAGTTACAATCGAGGCGAAGTTATCGTCAAGAAGAATCATGTCAGCGGCCTGGGGAAGTGGGTTATAATTTAATATCGATAAAAAATCGGTTAGTAATATCGATATCGATTTATAACATCGATTATCTCGTTCGGCCTCTTTTAAACTTCTATAGAATTAATTGATTAATTTAAGTTCATGTTCGAGTCGAATTCGGTCCTTGATTATCTTATAAGTGCATTCTATCAAAAATAAGGTATTAAACCACTTTTCATCTCTTTCTTTCTTGTACATATTCTCTCCTTCTTACTCTATCATACTTACTTGTTTGGAGACATCAGATCCGGCGATACCCATAGCAACTCCGATATCAGCTTTCTTCAAGGCAGGAGAGTCATTGACACCGTCGCCGGTGACAGCCACGATGGCACCCAGACGTTGGCATCCTTCCACGATGATCAGCTTCTGTTGCGGGGAGGTCCGCGCGAACACAATCTCCGTGTGGAACCTGATAATAGGCAATATGCATTTAATACTAAAAATTGTTTACTTTATTAATATAAAAACTGTATTTGTAAAGAGTTTTTTTTTAATATAAGGTGATTTAGTAGCGAATTTCATAATTAAAAAGTCTTTCTTTAACTCTCAAGTACATAGATTTCAGCTTAAACTGAAATAAAAAGATATTTTTGGGATATAAGTAGGAAAAAGCATCAGTTAAGAAAATTTCGATTATCTGATTTTAAAATAAACTGCTATTAGCACAATTTTTAATTGATAAAAATAAAGTCAACTAAGTAAAGAAAAGAATTGTAAAAAATTACTATTTGACCATCGATATTTAGGAAACAAATATAATAAATTTTCTATAATAAAGTTAAACATTTTTATTAGATCAAGGAATAACATCAATGATTTTGTCGACTTTCAATACTTACTTGAGAATCTCATCAAGTTGGTCAGAGTTGAGTTCCCTGAGCTCGGTGCCGTGCACGACGGCCGCCTTGGCCTCGCGCGGGTTCACTTCCGATACGGGGATGTTGAGGCGCGCCGCGATGTCCTCCACCGTCTCGTTGCCTTCCGAGATGATGCCCACAGACTTGGCGATGGCCTTCGCGGTGATGGGGTGGTCACCAGTCACCATGATTACCTGGTATTATCAAATTGTTTTTTTTTTATAACATAAAGTGGCAAACGAATAAGCTCCTCCCTGAATCCACCGAAATGGAAAGCGACCGCTGTCCATAGTCATCCGTAATTGCAGATGCGTTACCCTTCATTGTACACAATTACGGCGAATTTAAATTTCAACTTAAAAATTAAAACAAAAAAACTGAGTAAATAGCCATGCTTTCTTCCAGACAATGTTCTTTATTCAAATTCATACACCCGTTGTGGATTTACGTGGTAACAAACATACATCCAAACTTTTAATTTATTAAATTAGTAAGTAAGGTAGTAAACTGGCAAACGGACTAAAGACCACGTTAAAATTACTAAAAAAGAAGTGATCACTGTCTATGCTGCAATTTATTTTGAAGTTCGATGAAACGACTGCATCGCGTATTTGTAAAATCAGTCGTATCGCTATTACGATAGAGTGCACATTACCTTGATGCCGGCGGAGCGGCACTTGGCGACGGCGTCGGGCACGGCAGCACGCGGGGGGTCAATCATGCTCATGAGGCCGACGAAGCGCAGGTTGTCGAGGGGGAAGTTGGGGTCGTCCGTGTTGAACTTGTATCCGATGGGGTACTTGTCGGAGGGCAGCTGCAGGTCGCAGAAGCCCAGCACGCGCTCGCCGAGACCGCCCAGCTCCAGGTACGCATTGTTGAAAGCCTCCTTCATTTCCTCATCCAGAACCTGATAACGAAAATAAAAATTAAATCGATTTATTGGTTCGTAGAAGTCAACTTTTTTGTATTTCATTCTTATAAGGAGAGAGAAATATATATGTTATAAAATCACCTTTTCCTTGCCACCGATAAAGATAGTGCTGCAACGTTCCAGAATCCTTTCGGGTGCACCCTTCATCACCAGCAGATGACGAGGATCGCTGGGATCATCGCTCTCATGGATAGACACCTGGTACTTGTTGGTCGAGTTGAAGGGAATCTCGCAGACTTTCTTGTTACGTTTCCTGATAGACATGACGTCACCGAGGGCCAGTTCCATGCACTTGAGCAGAGCAGCTTCCGAAGCATCACCTGCAACTTCCTTCTTGAGGATGGGCACTCCGTCCTGACCACCTTTGAACTCGGCGCGGTTGCACAGGGTTGCGATCTTAGCGAGTGCCTTGAATCCGGGGCTAGTGCGATCTAAGAGAAAAAAGATTAAATTTAATTTAATACTAGAACATTATATTTAACTTCTATAAAATAGCCATTTCAGATAGCTCTTTCTTTCAAGTCTTCAGTCTCTCTGTCTTCTCCACGCCCCTAAAGAAACGAGAGGTTATTAAAGTAAACCTTGTGATGTTTCTCACCATATTGTACTCCAGATTGATCCTCAGTGGTGTCAGCTTCGATGATCTGGTTGTCAAACCACATGTGGGCGACGGTCATCCTGTTCTGTGTGAGGGTGCCGGTCTTGTCGGAGCAGATGGTAGACGTGGAGCCGAGGGTCTCGACGGCCTCCAAGTTCTTAACCAGGCAGTTCTTGGACGCCATCCTCTTGGCAGTCAGGGTCAGGCAGACAGTTACCGTGGCCAGTAGACCTTCAGGTACGTTGGCTACGATAATACCTGTGAGGATTGGGAGAAGTTAATAATGTTCTATAGATATGTACACGTTAAGTTTCACAGCACTGACATATTTTCGTATAAAATTATCACTGAATGTGTAATTAGTGTTTTTTTATTATTTCTTACCGATAAGGAAAATAACAGCATCAAGCCAGTGGTAGCCGAGGATAAAGGCGATGATGAAGAAAGTGACCCCGAGGAAGACGGCAACGCCAGTGATCAGGTGAATGAAGTGGTGAATCTCCTTGGCGATGGGCGTCTCTCCCGTGTCCAGACCGGACGCCAGACCAGCGATACGTCCCATAACCTTTAGTAAAACGATTTAATATTAGTACCTACATCACTTGGTATAATTAGTTACTTTTAACAATAAGCAGATCTTTATAACTAAATCGATAACAGAAAAAGAGTTATGAAGTTAACATAACAATAGCATTTTAATAAGTGGAATAATGTTTATCAATTAGTGTAAAAGGTCGTTGATTCAAAACGAATATCAAACATACCGTGTTATCTCCGCAGCAAATGACGATGCCTTTAGCGGTGCCCTCTACAGCGTTGGTGGAGAAGAAAGCCAGGTTCTTGGTCTCAAGGGGGTTCTCGTTGGTGAACTCGGGGCCGCGGGACTGGGGCTCCGACTCGCCGGTCAAACTGGAGTTGTCCACTTTGAAGCCGCGGGCCTCGATGATACGGATATCAGCGGGAATTCGATCGCCGAATTTAACCTGCAATTACATCACTGTTTAATATCAACCTAAAATTTGTTGTAGGTAATTCATTATATTTCTATATATTGTAAATATAAAATAAAGTACTGAGTCTCACTTCAACAATATCACCAAGCACCAGGTCCTCAGCGCGGAGCGTCAGTTTTTCACCTTCACGGATGACTGTGGCGAACTGTGGCACCATGTTCTTGAAGGATTCCATGATCTTAGAGGACTTGCTTTCCTGGTAGTACGAGAATATGCCGGTAACGATGACGACAGCCGCCAACACGATGCCAAGGTACAAGTTGTCGTCCGCGGGTTCTTCAACGGTACTCGCCTACAAGAAATAATAAATTATTATAATATACTGAATTACATTAAAAAAACAGCATTATATAATTCAAAAAGATTTTGTTAAGGGTCCAAATATGATGAAGATTATTGAAGATACAATAGAAAAGTGTTAGTAAGTAGTAATCAAATGTAAACATAGTGTAAAATGTCAAGTGACAAGGAATACTGACCTGAATTCCGTATGCAATAAAGCATAGAATAGCACCGATCCACAGTAGTAACGCGAAGCCGCCGAATAGATTTTTACAAAATTTCACCCACTCGGGCGTCTGTTTGGGTGGAGTGAGTGCATTTGGACCGTCCCTTTCAAGGTTCTCTTTCGCTTTCGCATGGCTGAGGCCCTATAATAAAAAAGTATTAAGCTTAGTATAAAAATAATTTAAGTCTTCAAGTTCCAGAGTTTTCAAGTCTTCAAAACATTTAAGCAGGAAAAAATACAATTTGTACAAGTAAAGCTAACTTACATTTTCAGGGTGTGTTTGAAATCTTTGGTAAAGTTCCTCGGGTGTTACTTTGTGATAGTCGATGTCTAATTCCTGTTTTAGGTCATCTAAATCTCCTGGTTTCCGTTTTTTCGCGGGGGGTTTCCGGCGTGTCTGCCAACATACAAGGACAATTACAGATTAACAAAAGATACAGACAGAATATAAACAAAATCTTTTAATATACAGCACAGAGTTTTAAAAAAATGATTGAAAATGATCAAGGCATTTAATAAGGCATGCAATGACACGAAACGAATGAGACGGTCATATAATGCTATCTCTCCTCAAACATAAACATGAAAAACACAATCTTCAAATTTGAACTCTGGAATCGAATGTTTTGTCACTATTTTCCTGAAGAACACAAACTCACCTCTGAGGCGGGCATCTTGCTGAAGCTCCGGCGAGCGACTGATGCCGATGCAACCGAAAGCTTCTTTAGCTAGACTTAATCTAGGTCAACAGAGGCCTGCGTCGCCAGCGCCACTGCTGCGTCTGACACCCTAATCGATTCCAGGTCAGATTTTGCGCATATGCCTTAATAGCACTGCAAAACTAGCATTCTATGCAGAGCTACGTACGAGTAGCATTGTAGGAACGTCTCATATCGATCGTGGAATTGAAAATAAACGAATGATGTAAATAAAAACCTTGTACTGTCCGTCTGCGGTTCTATTATCGTCCTTAACGGGTGCGACGGTGGCGACACGGTATGAGTCGGAGCGGCCATGCTGGAAACACAACTAGGGGCTAGACACATTCTACGAGGCGGCCCCTACGGACCATGCAGGCTTACACTAAGTGAAGTTAATGACAATGGTACTAGCGACGTCGCGTGACTTTTATTATTCTATACTTTATTTTCAAATTAACTAGTGGTTAGTGTTATGTTACTACGAATCACGCGATATCGATAACAAATATCATAGACAATCGAAATGTTTACTGTAACAATGCAGATTAATGACGTAACAATTTAAACAAGACATTTCGATATATCTATTAACATGAAAATGGTTCGAACGTAGGCAAATACAAAGATAAAACATTCAATGATAGGCATAGATTTTTCCGTGTGGAAATGTAGTTTGACCTAAACTGCAATATGTTTTTGCGGCATATTGTGTAAAGCATAATACAGCGATACAATGATCGGGCTGGCATTGTGCAGACGGCAACGGGGGCGTGACCTTGACGCGTGGTCCTGGGCCCAGCCGCTCAATGACGCTCAATTGCTCTGAACTAGTTGCGTGTGAATCTAGCCGCAGCAGAGGAAATGTATCGTCACATTATTCTCCCATGGTCACTACGTCACTATTTAATTGCACTCGCATCATCCGTGTGTAGTTGAGTGGGAAGATTTGCGCAAGTTTCAATTACATGTTTTCTACTGATTATAACTTTATCAGATTTGCATTTATTACTATTATAGCAAAAACAAATGCTAACTAGATCTGTAAAATAACGTACCATTTTTGTAATTACTTCTGTATTCTTTTTTAAGGTTAAATTTTCGTATTTAGTCTCCGATTGACTCTGGAAACTACTGCATATATTTATAATTTAGATTAGTTACAGTTTTAATTTGCAATGTATGCGAGAGACGCGAACTCGATCACATGTTAGTGCAATAGGGATGTGATTGTTCGCGCCGCGGCCGTAATGTCACTGCGGCTAAATGCGTCCGCGGTGCCGTAAACAGCCGGCCGCCCTCGATAATTGATGAACGTTTCCATGGCGGACCTCATTAAAACCGCGCCCTGAATTCACATGAAGGTTACAGCGGTGTAGTGCGCGCAATTTTCATCAAATTTAACCACTGCAATTTAAGAAAAAGCCCTTGAGCGCATTTAATTATTCATTCTGTGTCAACCACGACACCAATGGTATTCAGTTAGATACTATGAAAGGTCTAAACAGACAAAGGATTGAAAAGTTCATTAAATGAAAAGGGTGCTTCACACGAGCGGCGAAGACGAGCGTTATAGCGAGGGCGCTGCGTGCTCGGCCAAGTTACGTAAGCAGGTGGGAGCACGCATGCGCAGTGCGGCCAAACCCCCGAGCTACCCTCGACATAAATAGCTAAACGACAAGGTTGCCACCCCGGGGCCTAGCGACCGCATTCTGTAATCTCTTCAAAGGTTAAACCGGTATAAATGATGAAGAATTGAAACCAGTTCGAATGAGAAAAGCTCTCATATAAAGAAACATCCAGTATAGACGGAATAAAGAGACTGTTAAATGGGTACAATAAGGGTTAGGTCATTTTATCCCCTACTATCGTTGTTTCTCGCATCAAAGACGATTCGATATTGTTACTATTATACAATTCGAATTGTGGAGCAACTAAAATCTTTTATATCTAGACATAACGCATACTGCCAATTGAGATACGCAAGTCGTTAGCATGTGTGCTGGTGATCGAATATTCATTGCCACGGCCACTATACCGCTTTATAAAAATTTGTCGTTACTATCGTAGTAGTGGGTGAATGAGACAATTATTTTTGTCCGACTGAGGACGTAACTGAGATGAGTTAAAACGAAAGCTGTGCCAAAATCTGAAGAGAAATCTCACGTGCGTTTGTTATTGCCACCCGGCGACTCTTGTCCTAATTGGCTTCGCATCGAACTACGTTACGAAGAATGTTGGACTTTTATTTTTTATCATTATGTAATAGAAAATCTTTGTTGTGAATTACTTAATGTAAAGGAATTTCAATGGAAGTTTTTTCTTTCTAGTATTATAAGACGCATTTTTACTAAAATCTCATTGGGTGTTATTGAACTTGCCGATAAGAGGTTGTGGAAAACATAAAAGTATTATTGTTTTTATATTCGATAATAAATGTTGGTAATTGGTTATAATTACCTTAAATTACGCGATAAACTTTATGCAGAATATAAAATAAGAATAATAAAACATTCGTATCAAATTTTACAACAATTAATAAAGGACGACTCGTGTTTTCAACATTCACGATATCACGTCATTGAAATATATGTTTATAAGACTTGACTATATTTAAATTGGAAATGTTAAACAATTTTTGTTATGTAACAAGTCATCATAAGAATTAATACGATGATGCATTACATCTGATCTTTGAAAAGAAACCTATACAGTTTTACTTGGTAACTTGTTACTTCGGAATTCAATTCTAAGTTCATAAATTACATCACATTATTTTGTAACTCAAATTTTAACTATTCATAAAATGATGAAAATTACAATACCAAACTTGTGAATTTAAACACATTGAGTTAATATAAAAAAATTAAGACTTAAATTTATAAAATTGAGTGGCAAATATTAAAAAAACCGTCGTGGGCCTCAACGATCCAACTTCTTTCCTCTTTGTAAAATATCGCTTCAGCTAATGGCAGTGTGAAAAAATAATTATTAAATTTTAACATGAAATCGCGAGTTGGGTATTTGAAAATTTTCGGATAAGTAACACTAGGCAACTGCCCAAGGACCCGCGGCCGCGTCTAGCAACATAATTGGTGCGTGCGCGCTATCGTCATAAAGGATAAAGGAAATACTCCAATAGAGCGACGGCACTCTATGCGATTTAAATGACATAATGACGAGGCAATTTTCTAATAAACCTTCAGTGCTCTTATAGTTCTCGGGCGAGCTACGGCGACGCTCCCACTAGCCGCGACCCGTTAGCGCTTCCTTCGGACACCTTGCGCCCGCGAGACCCCACCTCATCTGACCTATTTGTATCACCGACGCATATGCCCCACGAAATCAAAACTAAAATCCATTTGACTACTCGATTTTGATTTTTAAAAGATGTTACTATAATATTTAAATTATTATTGGATTGCTTCTTAGTTTGAAACTAAAAACTTTTGGAAAAAGCTGAAGTGAACACTGAAAAATTACAAGTTCACAATTCATAAAGTTCTTTGTTGTAAAATATTGCGGAATACTAGTTGTTTAAAACTTAAAGGCTTTTAAAAATGTATTAAATACAGAGAGGGAACGGCTGACGTGGTATGAGAGGGCCTTACATCGGGTGTCCCTCTCGCCGCAAGATCGATACGGACAGTTACGCAACCAGGTCGGCGCCGTCTCCCGAAAAGCCTTTTTTCCAATTTTTCCAAAACGTATGACAATTAAACTAAAGATATTACAACTACGCC
>DVQG01000491.1:0-14375 GCA_018231605.1 Papilio ambrax
TAACTCTAAGAAACATCGGTCCATCCTTCGAAACTTTCGCATTTATAATATTAGTAAGATAAGATTTCCTAGCTTTTAGACTTCGTCGTCGTAAAATTAAAAAATAATGTTAAGGTGACACTTCTGTTCTTCCAGTTAAGTTCTACATTTGTGATAAATTTCATCGAAATCTATTAAGCAGTTTTAGAGACATGTAGCAAGAAATATGGATATTTCTAAACTTTTGCAAAAAAAAAATCGTTAGTTTAACTTGATTGACAGTTAATTGAAGGTAATTTCTTCAATGTTATGTGATGGATGGATTATTACCTAATAAATAAAATGTGGTATATTTACTAAGTACAATATTAAATATTCCACTGCGTATGAACTGGTTTTAAATAAATTCTGGTTATAATAGCATATAAGTCTAATAAGAAACATTTTACTGTAATGGAATGTCGTTTTTTTTTTCTAATAAGTATATTTGAGCGTGTCATAACTGGCACACTAGCACCACATTAAAGACGCTGACTACGGGGACATAGGTAATTAAATCATACCACTGGATTTCCGTCAATTTGTATAAAAGCATATTTCCATCCCTCTTAGGGCCTGTCCCACCAAATTGTAAATTGTCTGATAACAAACCAGCGTGTAAAATCGGTTTTTGTTCCCTTATCTTACAATGACGTTATTTTTATAATACCTGAACCTCTATTCAGTCAGTGATGCTACAGCCCCTTAGTATTTTAGAAATAACAGAGTCATGTTCCAATACAAGTTTTCTCTAATGGAATTTCACAGTAACTTGATACATTATGAAGTCAATTTCAATTTAAAAATTAATAGAAGGACAAATAATACAGATAAAAGATTAATAGACAAGGAAGTAGACGCTGCGCAAATACTTTAGGTACTAATAAGTACTATTCAAAAGTCAACGCTGTGTTTGGCTGTACGAGTACTCTCGACTTCAAGGAAGAAAAATTGTAATTCAAATGAACAAGTATGTATTAACACGAAACGTATAAATATTAACATATATTGAGTACTTTTGCGGATATATGATACACGGAATAAAACGATTTACGAAGCTATAGTCTAACAAGGATATCTGACCCGATGATGATATCGAGGTTACTTCTGTTTGAAAATATAAAATTTCTTAGCATTAAAAAGTAACAAGACATAACAGATATACGAGTAGTACTAAAAGGAATTCATGTAGACGCTAGTCAACTATAAAAAAATATTTTGTTTTATGTTTACTAGGTCAGATATCCTTATAGGTTATTTTAATAATTGTTTCGATATATAAATAAAAATATATACAGGTATTAAATAATTATGGCTAACCTTTTCCTCTGGTATGCTTTGACCGCCGTTTTCGGACAATGGTGTTGAAGGAGCACTATATCCTTTCGGACCATCATCCTGAGGTGTCATTTGCCGATGAACATCATTCTCTTGGTCATTGTGAATTCTAATATCTTGAAGGCCATTTTTAAATTCGGACAATCGTAGTACTGATGGTTTGATCTCTGGTATATCATCAGGGTGTTCGTATCTTCTTAAGTCTGTTAAATTCGTCGCTAGATGTCTATGGTGGTCTAAAGGCGGCGGCACACCTATAGATCGTAAATGTTCTATGCTTCTATGTATATGTGAATAATTGTCTACGGGTATTTCAGCCATTAAAGGCGAGTTGTGATAATCTAATCCCCCGCCATCTGGTCGATAGTCGATTGTTCTTCCTTCCATCATCTTGTATGGATTATAATTAAAAATTCTATCTAAATTATATAACAGTTTCGTATCTAATTGGTATTTGGCACTATCTTATAAAAATATTTTTTTTCTGTCTTATCCTCTTGGCAACTATTTTGTTTGTCATGGAATTTTCGAGATCCTTGATTTTCAATCTGTTGGAAGAAATACAATTTTTAATGTACGTGTTTAAAAAATAGAATTAAAAAAATGAATATTGAAAAATTAACACCGTAAATTGTTTGGACGTCTGTCGAAGTACAATCTTGAAGACAAATTTTTAATTGATTAGTTGTTTGCTAATTTAAAACTAGATTTAGAGTGGGAAAAAAACGATAGCGTTTTTGTCCGTTTTTTTTGCGGTGTCGAAGCAGGTGACGAGTAGACGTAGGCTGTGTCAATGCTCCAGCCCGTAGCCCACATGCCGCGGAGCCCCCACTAGTCACGTACAGCCTCAACTAAATTATATTAACGATGCATGCATAATTGTAATATAGTCTACTGTTGGCCTAGGCTCTTTAATTCTATTAATATCAAGTTATAAAACATAATTATGTAAATTTAAACAGAAAAAAATCGTAAAGACTAAAGCAAAACTTGAAAAGTGTATATTTTTTGCATTTCTTAAAGTTTATTTGCTATATTTTGAACAATTTTATTATTAAATCAAGGTCGTGTATTGGTTGAAAATGTTTTAAAATTGTCTTTAAATTAGTTTAGTCTCGGATATAAAATTAAATTATTAGTAATATTAAGATACATATTAATATTTAAAAGTCGTATTATAATAAGTTTATTGAGCTGGGATATCTTTGTCTGATAAAAAGGTAACATAGATGGTATTAAAGATAATCTTAATGAAATTTAAGTCACATTGTGACATCGAAACTCCGAAACGTTCTTTTAAAATTTGCGATCTCGGTTATTTTTAAATATTATGATAATAAAATATTTTGTCTCATTACATTTATGTCGTTGATTGTACTTTTGGAGCCAAGTATACACTCCTGTCAAAGATAATAATTGCGCATACAGAATAGACAACAAATTTATTTTGCAGTTGCGGAACAACTTTTTCTTAAAAAATGAACCTTATTGTTTAAGAAATAAGAGTAGTGGTCGGTTTTAATGGATAGTAATTACAATAATTTAATTTGGCAATGGATAACTTGGACCTCACGAATGATTAAGTTTAAGATATGTAATCGTCTACAAGTTTGAGGGAAGTCGGATAGTAATTAGTTACGTTATCGTAACATGCTGTCTTTATGTTATGTATTATAAATAAAAAAAATATTTAAGATGTTTCAAAATTTTCCGAGTAAGTTAGACATTTTAATTATTGACATAGTTATAAAGATATTCATAAATATTAGAGAATTTTCATTTTAGAATAACATATTTTTGCAACATATTATTTAATTAATGATTATATTACTCATTTGCATTTTCTTGATTTAAAAAAAATCCTTACAATATATTTTTTTTAATTATGACGTTATGTCAAACCAGTTTATTTATTTCTTAAAATAATCAATTAATGTCGTGTTTAGGATATAAACTTCAAGTGTAAGGGGAGATTATGTAATGTAAAATTATGCTGCAATTATTGACAAACAAAGAGTTCAAAGATGCAAGGGCAAAAGTATAGAAACATTAAAAATAATCTTTTAAAACAAGCATCATCACGCACACTGCACGAAAATATTTCCGTATTTATAGTCTGGGCATAATTCAAGGTCAACTTTGACAGACGTCCGCCCAGTCGTCTCGCAATTACGACATTTATCTTCTAAGGGGGGAACTTCGTAAAATATCCCCCTCCCGGAGTTACTCCTGCGCCCCTAACTCATAGTCGTGACTTCATATTAATTAAAAAAAAATCAACATACCTGTCATTATCCGTTTATCTTCCAAATCACCAACTTTATCACCATTAAAAATCACAGTTTGTTCCTATCTAAATGTCACTAAAATATATATCACATAACAAGGTAACACTAGGCGTCACAACACGTCCGGAAGGCAGTCCGCGGACGATCCGCAAAAATGTCTCAAAAAATCCACGTGCTCCGTGAAAATAAACATTTAAAAAAGCCGGCGAGGAAAAAACACCGGAGCCGTACAGTTGACCCTGAGGTAAAATTATGAATGCCGGTCGTCGGTACTAGGATCCGAATTGCCAGATTTTTTTTGTGCTCAATATTTTAGTGTGCTATATATTATAGTTGTGGGTATGACAGCACACGTGAGGGCGCCCCGTCCCTGTCGCACTCGCGCTCGCGTCTCGGCTGCAGCTCTCAGGAGTCCGCAAGACATGTGCCTCAAGACGCCGGCTCTGCTCAAGCCGAGAGGTGCCGGCCGCCGCTCGCGTCCACAATAATAATGCAATACAAAACGCTCGCGAGCCCGCCTTTAGAGCGACGCGGCAAAAACGAGACTGAAATTCAGATCTATAGTAGAAAAAGTGAACTACACCGAGCGAGGGGTACACTAACACATAAAATGAAAAAAATCACACGAACGCCGACATCGACAGCGGAGCTTAAAAAATCGGAGTGGGGGACATTCTTCTTCATTCTTTTGTAAAGCGCTGTCCCGCTCTGGCGGCGTGAGGCCACACGCACACATAGCAGCGGTGGTTAAGCGAAAAAAATGTGTACACATTTTTTTATTATTCACGATTTTTATGTGTGTAAGTGGGCTCGGTGCGAGCGAGACGGGCGCAGCGAATGCGCTCGGCTAACGCGGGGGAGAGGGACAGCGTAAGTCGCCACGTGCTCGTCCCTCGGTATTAAATAATAATTAAAATGGCTACAAGACCGGCGATACGAGATATCGTTCGGTAGACGATTTTTTGGCCGAGCTTTTGCCTTTTTTGCTTGAGCTTTTTGCGGAATCGTCGAAAATGAAGTATCGTTCGAGGGACGCGTTGCGTCTTGGAAAAAATCGCGAACCGATTGACACATAACAAACGAAATACGCGCAGAAAAAGTCGCGCCGGGGAAAAAAAACCAAGGACGCCGCGCGAAAAAGAAGTTATTGATTAAAACAGGGCTGTCATTGACCAGACGTAAATGAGGGTGCCTAATGGTATGCACGCCGGATCCGGTGGGGAGCGATCTCGCTTCAACACACTTTTTTCTTAATTCTTCGCTGCAAAAAGTTAATCATGTCAATTAGGTAAAGAAATATTTTGACACTTGATTCCAAAAAGAAATTTATTTTTAAAAATTGATACTTGAAACAATTTCCGACAGCTTGTTTGGTAACTCGTTACATGTATCGCAACTGGTGTTAACAAACTTACATACATATTGACTGATACTTAAATATAAATGTACCTCGATGCACTTTTACTAAATCTGTTGTAATTTCGTATAACTCAAAATCATTTGCTACCCGTACATTTATATCTATGACCATTACATCATATGAAAAAAAAACTTAGAAACAGATTTATTAATTAGGTAAAAAAAAATTTAAACAATACGTATTACCAATCATTGATATAACAGTTATCGACAATAAAATAAATATGAATTCGTTAAATAATAAAATAATAACAAAAACAAAGTCACGGGCTTTTGCTAGCACGTATATGCATATATTTATAAATGCATCGTGAGTAACAATAAACTATAGAAACGGAGCAGATGTCCGTCTGTCCGCACACAGGGGTCCACTATTGTATGCATTGCTTTAGCTAATTATTTAACATATAAAAACATCCACAAAATAATATTAGTTATATTAAAATAGATGACGTTGAAATCTTTTAATGGAAAAATTTATCGAGTTAAAAGTTCTAAAGAAAGTTACCAATCTCGTTTAACTCTTTTTTAGGGAAATTATTGATTACAAAGCTTTTATCGGTTACTTTTTAATGTTTTTTTTTGTTATGCAATTCTTATTTTATTAATATTTTGGAATACATCGGAGAGTATCGGAGAGAATAATTGCAATGAGGTAACAATTCTAAAATCTCATAAAATATATTCGGCATCTCAAAGTAACTTTCAGTTTATAGAATTGAAGGCTTACGTCATTGTCTTGAGCCGGTTGCAATAAACTCGATAATTAAATTTTAAACAATTTAAATTCTTCGCGTTTATTTTAAACTATTTAACGGAATTGTTGAAAAGTTTTCGTTGAGTTGAAATAACGAAACAAAAGAGGGTCGCCATAAAATCAAACGTAAATAAAACATAATAAAAACGGCGGCGCCTTAGAAACTTTCGGTTTTAACTTGAAAAGTAATAAAACTATGAAAAAGACCGGGCTACCTATATAACTATAAAATTAATTTCAATAGCTCCCGGGTCATTTTTTAAATGTTTTCGACATTTGTTTTTAGTTATTGTTCCAACTAAAACGAAACAAAAATAGTCCAAGGTCGTATGAAATGAAAATTCACGGCAATTACTAAAAAAAAGTAAAAGTGGAGTATTGTTTGAGTTTTTTATTCAATGACCATTGCATCCGTTTATTACTAAAAGTAGAAATTCTTTTTAATGAATTCAACTTATGTAAGATTAGACCCTATATATTTTATGCATAAGGACTATTTTGTCTTTAGAAGTCTTATTAAATTTTAGTTTTTTGTAGAGTTGCCTTACTTGTGGTAAAGGATTTTGTAAAATCTGTTCAGTACTAATTTGATTTGGATCATCTTTTACATACTGGCATATTTCTAGACTGAGCTAGTGCTAAAAGCAAAGAGCCTTTGACTCCCTATAGAGTGTCAAAAGGGAGATAAAATTTTAAGAAATTTAATTCTAGAAAAATGCTTGAATAAATATGATAGCTTAAATACTGGTACGTATGTGATTTAAAAAAATCGTTTTTATTCGTCTTTGTGTAATTTTTTCCTGCCTTTTATTACGTTAAACACTGGTCGCTTACGTAAGGGTTTGACAATCGAATGAATAGGTTTTTTTCAATTCGGTACGATCACCTGTATTAGGTACGGAAGCAGGATGTCGATTGGTACGACGATTATTGCATTAGATTTTCGTTTTCATTCAAATGCGATCAGGTGGAGTTTTATGTAAATATTTTGAGGCAAGTGTTGAAAAAATGTCACAATAAAATTAAAGAACATATTTGTATTGTTGACTTCCGCAAGGTTTGATGTTATGATAAAACTCAAAGATGTTTTCGTACTCATTTTGATTCATTTAGTATTCATATGTAAATTGTTTTTTATTTGGATTTTGTGAATTTAGGTACCGAATGAAGGACTTGAAGGACTTTCCTTTTTAATTCACAGCTTATACAATACATTTTTTTGTCAAACCAGTAATTTGCTGTAAAAAATGCGAAAATCCTTGGACATGTTTTAAGGCATTAGTCTAAGCTAATCTCATGTAACAAAGTGTTTTTATTGTTATTGCCTATTTCTATTGGTATGCATCGGTTGGTATATTCTTAAGTTATACTACATTACTAGCTTCCATCTAATTTCCTACGCTCCATCATCACAGAAACCTGTATTTTGGGAGACCGCCATTTTGATTTACACGAACTATCGCTCATCACTAAGATAATCACATCACTACGAGTATAACGATATAGATTGCATTTCATTTTTCATTACTGCACTTGATAGTAATGCTGTTTGATTCTGTAAGTACAAGCGAGCAATGTAATGTGATTGTAATTAAGTGTACGTGTGTTGGACGATAAAAATGTTTCCTTTGGTATTAACGCGTGCAAGTGCCCGACCATCCATCACGCAAATGTTCGGAACCGGATTCTAGTTCGGAGCAAGTTTTAAGACTCAAAGCGATTTTGAATTACGTCTCGTCCAGCTGATTATATTATAAAATAAGCCTAATGTTTGAATACAATTCTATTCTAGTGTAATAATGTAAATAGAAATTCGAACATTTTTCGAATGATCTATTTTCTTTATTTTGACCAGTTATTATGTAGATAAAAGAAAAAATATAACTATATTTGTTTGATTTTATACTTTTCCAAATCAATACATTTTATTCAAACTTTAGCAGCTTAGATTTGAGGCTTTTATTAGTTCGACGCTTTTAATAGCATTTTACTTTTAAGCTATCAAAAAACTACAAACAAAAACAGTAGAAACCGGTTAAAAGCAAATATAATTATCCACAGAAAGCATTTAAACTTTCACTTTCAAAACATACTTTTTGCTATTGTTTTTTACATTACAACCATAAACACTACCATTTGCTACCTTACACGAATATGATTTCAAATTTTTTTTTTCCATAAAAAAATCATTTGGCATAAAAAGCAAAGGGTGCTCCAAAGATCGGCTATAACAAAACAACTAAAAGAGGTTTTTGAATTGGATAGAAAAACAAAACATTATGCACCTGGTTCTTTTGAACTTTTTATAATAAAATCGATCATCTAATGTTTTATAATCAAATAAGTTCCTCTTCCTGTCGGAAGATGTGGGCGCCTCGTTTTTTCTAGATTTCATTGGAAATAATCAGTTATAGTTACAAAATGCAACTCTAACTTAAAGGAATAAGGACTACTGTTTAAACAGATATGTAATTTTTTTATTCTCGATTGAGGCTTTATTGCTGCAATGTGTTTCTTTTTTTAAGGTAGTGTTTATTTAGAAAAGATTGTTTTAAGCAGATGTCGTTTTATCAGTTTATAGCATGGACACTTGATTCATTTATAACATTTAGGGCCTATCCCACCGCTGGCTGATAGAGGCTCAGTTAGCTTAAAAATGAAGTCACTGTCAGATAAGGTAACAAAATCCGATATTTCCATCATATATTTTACACGTTGGATTGTAATCAGACAATTTACAATTTGGTGAGATAGGCCCTTAGATTTTCATATTAGGTTGGTATGCTAAGATTCTAAGTCGTATAACTTTCAATTAGTAACAAAAAGGTTCTGCGGCAAAAAGATTGTGCAATTGAGGCAAAAATCGTGGAAATTTAACATAAGTGCGAAAAAAATGAAGTAACTTGAGTTATACTGTATTTATTTTAATTGAAATAAAAATATTTTTATGGTACAGTCAATATTCAAAAGAATTGAACTGTTGTGATATATTTAGATAATATTATAGTAATAGGTCAGCAAACCAATCAGATCTCAAAAGGATTGTAGAACTTAGGTAGAAGAATCCATAAATTTAAATTACGTTATACAACTTAAGCCGAACTACTGAACATTCTTGTGGTTAGTATTGTGGTCATTGTCACTTATACAATTTTTTAATATATTCACATCTATATTGTCAACTGGAAGCTATACCATAGCGACTAATCTTACAAACAGCTTACAGCTACTATTTCAATATTTATGTAAATAAAAAAAAAAACATTTACGAATCTACCACATGCTATTAACGACTAACTTTATGGGATACATCTTGTTTTTAATCGTCAAATTAGTTTAACAATCATTGTCTTATTTAAAAACAATAAGGTAATATAACTTTAATTAATGTCCCTATAAAATGTTTATTTCGATATTTATGTGTGATATGCTAATTTTTTTATTGTTTCCTCCAAATTTAGTAATAATCTTTTAATTTATAGTTAATTTATTAAACGACTCTTGTTTATAAGTTAAGGTGCCTGATAAATCCTATTTAAACTACTGTTTTAAACTATACGGCTTATTATTCTTTAAAAATATGTAAACTTTAATTATTTGTGTGCGAACATCTTAACTGAATAAAATCAATGGATTTAATACTTGGTTAAATATAATTTACATATCTATATCATTATTTGTTATTTTTAAACAAACTATTATCAAATAATTTAAACATCATTATCATCAAGAATATTTCAGTATTCTGTTTTTTTTTTATTATTTGTTTTACGAAATAAAAAGTACATCGTTAAATTTTTCCTAATAAACAAATCGTTCAACAAGCGCAATGTGTTAGATCCTTTTACCAAGGACTCGATGTACAACTGAATACAGTTACGTTACGATAGATATCAGAAAGATATAAATAAACATTGACATTCGTACTCACAGTATGATTTATTTAATTTGTTATATCGTGTTAATCGACGAAGGAATACGGTGCAGGAACTAGGAGTCGGTCACGAATACAAGATGTCATCACGTTCTTACGTTATTACACGAATATTTTATAAACTGAAATGTTTATTGTATTTAAATGTCATCATGGTATTTATTTTTGTTTATTACAGGTTCAAGATTCTAGGTAGCATCATATAATTGATCGTATACCTTGTCATAAATGCACTCTTAAAGTATCAAACTTGTCTATATTTATCCTATTTAATGATATGTAGCACACTTCTTAAAATGTTATTTTGCTATTTCATAGTAATTTATATTCCAAGGCAATATTCATCTATTTTAGTAGTACACAATATTTACAGTCTTACATGTTAATTTAATGACAAATATATTAATGGAATATTCCAACTTATAAAAAAGAATAGCAGGTTGGTGGAAATAAATATTTGCAAATTATTTTCAATAGGTGTTACATATATCTTTAGCAGTAAATTTAATATGTATATTTTTAAATTTACTGCTAAAGATATATATTTAATTATTATATTTAATATATAATAGTACCTTAAAGTTTTTGTAATAAATTGATCCCGTTTTGCAAAATTATACGATTATTTTTAATACATCGAGGAATTGTACGAAATGTGCATCTGGCGTACATTCGTCTTGACGAACGCCGCCTTGGCAGAGGAAAATGTTTTGTATCACTTATAAACGCCTAATTGGATTCATGTGTTTATGTCGCGGTTCTGTTATAATTCTCTGCTTTTTATTGAAGGCGCTGAAAACATAAACATTACATCTTCACCGAGTTGTTTACCAGACTTAAACTGCACCAAAGATTACATTTGAGATTGTATTTACATTACATTTGTCCATCCATTTCAATCACACAACAGTCAATCGGAGGCAGGAAATTATTCCCGTTACATGACACACATAAGTTTTGTAATTAAGTTTCTCTAATGAGTTAAAAAAGCACTGTCAAAAGTCTCGTAAAATGATTAATTACAAGTCAACAATAGAACAATTTATCATGAAGGTTAAAGTTTGAATAGGTGAGCAGAACGTATTCAAACGTAACTCTTACATACGTTGAGTACGGGACATATTATATGTGTTGGCATTTAGCTTTGCGAAACGCGCCGACAACATTTGCACTGTGAAATTTCTTAGTCTAATGTGTAAATAGTTTAAATTAGTGGTGTGGGTGTTTTGTAGGAACACCGTCAGATTGATCCGGTAAGGGATTACTTAAAGTAAATCAAGACGACAATTTATTATTTTGGAAGTATAAAATGATTTACTGATATTAAAATATGAAGTTATTACAAAAAACTCTTTTTAATTTTATTTTTCGGTACATTTAAACCATAATTTTATCTTCAACATTAAATAAAATAATTAAAGCCATTGTATTAAATTTTAAGCAAAAAAAGGAACTTAAACAAGAGGATAGGAAAGTAAAATGCTTTTTTTTTGTAGATGTTTTACTCATTACAAGAGACAATGCTTGTAGTCAATACTTGTTGTATGGCAACACTATTGAGGTAAGGTTGCGGTGCGCATCAAATACGACTGTTTAATTTCGCCACCGGAGCGACTGTAACGTTAATGTCTGCTAACCTTTTGATGTCTTCCCATATTTCTCCAATCGTTAAACTATCACTATTTTACTAGATTTATCAATAGTATTAATTTAGGTAAGGGATTCTTTTAACAATGAAATTAAGATGTCGCATATTCGTTAAATATTAATAAATTAATACATTTAACTAATAATGCATCCTTAAGTATCTAAAAAAAAAATAGATCAGAGGAAAAGCGCGTATCGAGAAAAAAATTTACATGAACTAACGGTAATTATTAATAGAATATTAGTTACAACCTTACTTAAATTAGAGGACAGTGAAATTAAAAAAAATAAAGTCGTAAGCGTATTATTATAGAAATAGTAAAATTTTTTAAATCACATTTACAGCATGACCTAGCGATGCTCTACACGAAAAGTTACTTAACACTAATGTTTACTAAATTTAATGAATAATATAACTGTTTCATACTTCTGACATCCATTAACCTTATGATGTTGTGATACAAAGGTGATGTATTAACAAGATTCGTTATAAGATGCTAATCGCTTTTAGATGCCGTTTTTGTATTCTTCATACATTATGACATTTCATCATTAAATACAGTGATTGTAATTGCTAGTGTTTCTTGTGATCATAGTTTAATAGCTCTGAAATTACTAATTTACAGGTAACTTTAATTTTTGAATACTTTATTTATCTGTCGTAGTTGTCGATAGTAAAATTTCTTTCAGTTGTCTTAGAAAAATCGGTTTATCTTAATTTCTATATTTTAGATTGCGCCAACAACTGATGTATTGTAAAGATGATTTAAAAAGAAACACATTAAATATATTTAAATGGACCTTGACCTGAGGTAGTCGGTTTCAAGTTATATTCATTTTGGATATCATTATTGCGTCTAGAAAATGCAAGTTCGTGTCTAACAAATGTGCAATATATTTACGACTGCACAGTTGATGTGCCGATAAAATGGATGTTACGTGATTTGTTTTCAATATACATAAAACGCAGTTGAACTATTCTCGAAATAGCCCAACCTTTTACGATTGATAATAAAATATTTGCATTTTATTTAAGTTGTTTTATGACAATTAATTATTCACTGTCTTTTGTATTCAAATAAATAGTAGAAAAATATCGTAGTTTTCATTTGTTTCCTAATTTCTGGAATCTCAATTTTAACTGTGCTCTTCCAGAATAATCTAAAGGATATAAACTGGATATCTTAAAATCTATGTTAGTGTCAATGTTAACAAAATTCGTATTAGTTTCAAATAAGAGCTAATATTTTCAGAAGTAATCTTTGTATGTTGTCTTTGAAATAAAAAGAAAATAAAACAATGTTTTAATTACATTTTTATTTAAAAAGCGTAGATATAAAAGTAGAAAATCATTTATGGCACAATTTAGATGTTACAACCCCGATACTGTGCTCAATGTTATTTAGAAATAACTGAGATCGAGAGCTTATTTCGAGTTATTTCATTACTTTGGGTTTCCGAAATATGAAGGACGACAAATATCACTGCAGAGGAAACCTTAACATTATTTTTTTTTAATTTGTAATTAAAATATATACAATTGGCTTAAAATGCCGGCTTCTTATGTCTATTTCTTTTGTCCGAGTGATGTCTTGGGTTGGTAGCCGTTAGGTCCAGCGGTGAATGTGACAGTGTAATGTTTGCCGTCAGGGGCAACGAATGCATATTGACCGGTGACTGTAAGGGCGGCGTTTTCAGATTGCGGGTTGTCTAGTTTGCCTTCCTCCTGTCTTGATGTACCATCGCTGGTTTCATATCTAATTAAAAGAAGATATGATGCTATTACAAAAAAGAAAAAATCAGGTTGTCTTTTTAAATTAATATTTGGTGGAGCATTAATCATCGTTGTAATTAAAATGCAAAGCCAATAAATAAATAAACAATTAAATATTTTTTGCTATAAAAGTTGTTAAACTTCCATTATATTTTATGAGCTTAAATTGGCGTAAAATGCATCTCCGCATCGATACTGGATGATGCACTTTTTTGTTATTTAAATATGTTTTTGTACGATAACTGCATTTTAAGTTTCAAAAAATTTATCTTTCAAATGTTATGCTAACTAAAACTATTATAAAATGATTATGGAATGAAAAAACACAATACTGAAAAAAAACATGACTTTAAAATGTATATACTAACGCAAAACTGTATCCATCCACATTGACGTCGTTGTCGAACCGCAGAATTTGCACGTCTTGCTGCGGCGCCGCCGAACAAAGCGCGGCCAACAGACATACCAATGTCACCTGGTAAATAAAAACACGGAATGTTTGTACTATAATGATAGAAACATGCCATATTTTTCAATATGTTGCATTTTTTTGTAAATAAACGGCAATGAAAGAGGAATCACGCATCATTTGTCCATAATTTTGTTACAAGCGGTGCTTCAAATAAATAAGATGAACATTTGTAGAAACTTTTAGAGCTTTGTATTTTATTAATTTAATAATAACGGTCTAAAAATTGGTTTCATAAATGCAACAATGTTGATAACTTTTTTTTTGCCGATTATTACAATTAAGCAAATCAAATTCGCTATAAAGTATCAAGTGCAACGAACAATATTAGATTTAGTATAATATTTAAAGCGTTTGGTTAATCAGACAATTTAATTGCAACTTACGTATTTAAGCATGTTGCTCGGTTATCCGTGTTGAGTTCAAACTAACGAATGAGTGACGAGTGGTTGTGAATCGTTCGTTTTATATGATCTCCGGCATTACTTGCAGACTGACATCATGTGAGGATGGGTCGGAGGTGACGCGCTCTGCACTTCACTTAGACAAACCTATGCAATTTTATATTAAAACAACGACCCAGTATCACTTTAGTAAACAGCTTTGAGCCAGTGAAAGAATTTTGAAAATCGGTTTAATCGTTTTGTAGTTTTAACGGCTAAACAAAAATATTAAGTCATTAACGTTTATTTCTACACATTGTTCAACTCCTATTTATTTTATTTCCTAGT
>DVQG01000492.1:0-14373 GCA_018231605.1 Papilio ambrax
TCTACAAATCAATAAATACTAATATATTGAAAGTATAGATAAATAGAGTTTACATTATGTATTATTTACAAATAGATATTTTTGAGGCCTATGTGTCGGTTAAAATTATTATTCAAATAAGTTTTTCGTTACAATAAATCACATCGTTTATAACCTGAATATCCTCAAGTCTTGAGTTTGTTTTCTTAAAATGCATAATTCAAAAATGCCTAATTAGACAGTTGTGCAATTTATTTAATTATAACAATAGCGCTGCCGCGCCGCGCCGCGCTGAGTGGACTTTGCTTTGCTTACGAGGCGAATAATTGAGTCTCTATTGTTTGTTAAAGCAGAAATCATTGTACTGAAAAAAATGTTTATATTCCTAATAATTTCAGTAAGATAGTATAAGTATTATTGGTATGTCCAAAAGAATTATAAAAATGCGACATTCTTAAAACTTGAATGGGATTTACAGTTACTCCATTTTCTAATCAGTTGTCCCAGACACGAACTCCGGTATCCGTTATTACTTAACCTGTAGACTTCTTTACAACTAATTCATCGATAAACATAACAGGACATTTTAAGATTGGTCGAAATTTATTCACTAAATTCTCATGAATATTTATTATTCGTGACAATGGCAATAAGCAAACTAGGTTATTTTTGTTTGTCTAAATTAATGTTTCGGTACATTTCCCAAAATATTAACCTGAATACTGAGATTAACAGTTAGGTTAGGTATCTAGAATAAAAAATAATGTTTATGAACTTTCAAATACGATTAACATATAAAATTTTCGTAGTTATAAGTATTTAAATTTAAGAAAACGCATTTGGTTAAAATTTTGGTTGCTTAGACAAAGAACTTATTACTGATTAAAAATATACACATGCACAACTGTTCAGGAAGTAAACTTAGAATTCAAAGTTACTGTCAACCTCATCTGTTAATTCATAACTAAGTTTTCATTTTATTTTCACTTTGCTAACTACAAAGTTAATTTTACCAAACTTGTTATATCGAGAAAATTTATTTCTGCGTCAAGTCGGTCATTGGCGAATGAAAGCACCTTTTCACCCGGGGGAAGTAATCATTGCATGCAATTGAAAAGTCCATTTACAGATAAATGTGGTCAGACGCTAGTTAGAAAATAATTCTTAATTACTTCCAACTATTTAACTTGCACAGAGAATGAATGAGCTCTGTAATACCATTGAAGTTGTAATTAAAAGATGCTGGCAAAAGAATTTACTTTGTAGTTAAACAACTTTATGTTATTTTAAGGGTTTGCAAAAGCATTGATAGAATCACTATATTTTAACATAGGCTAGTTTTATAAATTTCAGGCTGTTGCTCGCGACTTTGTTCGTGTGAAATTAAAAAATTATAAAAACTAGCCTACGTCACTCACTGATAACGTAGCTATTTAATGGTGAAAGAATTTTTGAAATCGGCCCATTAATTTTTGTGTTATTTAAATACGTACAAAAATCCAAGTCGTTTTATTAAATAATTAATGATTATTAAGTTATTTCAGCGTAAGCAAATAGATATATTCATATTAATAGTCGTCATGGCACAAATCCTTACAGTCAATCGTAACACCAAGTGGGAAGCCGTACATAGATAAATCCGAATGGTAAAACCAGTGCAAATATTTTCCTGGATAGGAACGCGTTGAAACTATGCCAAATCGATTTAGATATAATACGATATTCTATAATGAGATCTGAAGAACGATCGAAACAATTTTGTTCCTTAGATTGAATATTTATTAAGAGTTTTTGTTGTAATTGTTATAAAACGTTGGTCTAATTGTTCATATGTTAACATGTTGAGTATAACTTCACATAGCTCGTTTTGTGAATCATACCAAATAAGTCAAGTGTTAATGAGGCAGATTCATGTGCGCATAGTATTACTCATTCAAGTCACAATATTTACTATTCTTGTTATAAAGCCAGCGTACAGGTGACAAATATTCTGTCATTCATAGATATCATGTACTCGATTGTAATCTCAAAATACAAATGCAAATAGTCCAAAAACTAAATAGAAAGTTCTAACAATATTTTCGACAGATGATCTTTTGAGGTGACAAATCAAGAAGGCGAGCTCAAAGCGCGTTCCACTTAGCACTCGTGTAGATTTGTTGATATAGGTAGGGAGTTATAAAGTATTTGCATTGTTTCCTTCGCTAACAATACTTTAACCAGTTGCACAGGAACAACGGACGGAGAGAAAGAAAAGAATATTTTATTTGGAACGGTGACACACATGGAAAGTTTTCTGTATTCTCATGCAAACTAGCGAGTAACAATTGTGCCGGCGAGAGCGACCAGCGCACCCCCGCCCCCGCCCGCACCCCGCCGCGCCCTCGCGACTCACCCTGGAAACGCAGCCAGCCTTGCGCGCCCTGCCATTGTTCCCCCAACCTACATACACATACTAAAACTGTAAAAAGACTATATTAAAAGCGATACTATAGAGAACTTGGTTCATTTTCCACGTCATTAAGACGATATTTGTATATAGTGGTCTACTAATTAGAGCCTACCGATTCCGGAAAATTAGGTCATTGCGGTTTTAGTATTTTAAATTAAACTGCTGCTGTATAATTTATGCAACACTCGGCCGCGAATTTATCCCGGCTAAATTCAGAATGTGAATTTCGTATAATATTCAATTCCGTTCATCTTGTGATTAGATATTTAAAATGTGTTGATCTAATTTGTTATTCTTGTGTGAACATTAAATCTATGCTAATAATAAAACTTTATGAGTAGATATAAATTTAAATTGAATTACGAATAATTTTCATTTAATCTTTATACAATGAAGAATTTTTTATATCCAAATCTATCCATTAAGTTCTTAGTTGCGAGAAAATTGTCGGACAACTCGTCACGGCTTTGCAAGATGAAATAGAAAGTCAGTGGCAAAGCACTATCGTTCTGAGGTCGTTCTGTTAACGAATGTTGCAAAACAATCAAAATGTAATGCAACATTTAATAGCTTAGTAATATAATGAGCTATTCCTAAGAATCACGACTCTATGACCAACATCACGCTGCGAGTTCGTATTACGTATAGACGTCCCTTGTCTCTTACTCCGCGATGAGGTCAGAATGTTTTTGTACAAAGATTGTGAACACTGATAGCCGTATAACATAAATGCAACGCCTTCGTAACGATCTCTTTGTCTTTGATATAATAGCGACGTGTGCTTGTTCGAGAGCTTAAAGTATCTGGCATTTAGTCCTCGTTCATGACTTACATTCTTCACTGAAGAAAACTTTTTTGTAATAGATTATTTATAGGACCATATGTACAAATTGTCATATCCTTAGTATACTTGTCGTGATTTGAAGTTTTAGTTCATCATTGTGTTAATGTCGGCGTCAAGGGTCAAAACAAGAAGCGCGTTTGAACACTAGCGTTTACATCTAACGTAGTTTTTCTAATTTTTAAAGTCAACTATCGACCCTCTCTTCCAAAGGATGTTTGTACGCATTGTGTATACAACATTCAAGTTCTTTTTGTAAAACATTTGTATCGATTTTTTACTTATTCGGTAGTATTTTTTACTGATATATGGTAATCGATGGGTTTTAATTCTAACTGTATATTAAATACTCGACACGATTGCGCCGGCAGTGGTCGAATCTTATTTTGTAATGCAAACCCACATTTGGACTTTCGTGCGCTAAAATAAATGAGAACGCGGAATAACTTAAAGCAAAGGCCGACAGCAAATCTGTTCGGAATATCAAATGAGGACTGTTGTAGACGCAAAGGTTGCGCCGGTCAAATGTTTGCCATTTAAGACAATTGTGGCCGTATTTAGTAAAGAATAGATGAAAAATATCTAAGCTTTGAAAGCGTACATGAGTGGCATGTAACAACGAATGGGTGAGTGTAAATCGTTCGAAAGTGATCTGTCGATGACGTGCAACATGCAGACATATTAACATAAATAATTGCTATTTTTATATATATTTTGTATCTTCGTCGTTGAACTCGAGAACTAATAAAAATTCACAGTTTCAGTACCCGTACTTTGACCCCACATAGACTCTAACAATGGTATCGTTCACTTAGGACAGGGTATGATGATTTGGAATAGCTTATTTCATTTATTTCGCGTTTAATAGGTACCTATAATGATGTAACTGTGGTACATTTTGGTTAATATGAATCGAACAATGTTGAGCAGATATCAATTTCACGTATGGTTTGATCACTTTATATTCAAATGTCGTATTAAATTCGTTGTACCGTGGGCTGTGGGCGACGCGATGCAAACCAAACTGATAAGAAATCTCAGAGAGAACTTTATAGCGTAAATATGTGATGAAAAATAAAACACGCATAACTTTGGTTACGGGAGCCAAAGACTTTCAATTCCAACGCAATTGGATAGTAATTTTTCACAATGTTCAAAATTAATGTTACATTGATTAAAGGACATTTGTACACTTTCTCTCAGAAGTATTGAAATATCTACGAGTACAGGACGACCTTGCCATCTATTTAGATTATAAAATGCTCGTGAGCCACAGTCATGTAGCATATGCAATTAGTTCGTGTCTATCACATGTTGAAAAGTAAACTAATTTAACAGGTTTTTTGGTTAAGTTGGAAAATGATACAATAACCTAGACTAATCATAATATGAGTAATATCTTGTCTTTAACACAATATATGAATAAATTTAAGAGTGATGCAAACAAGGATATTGTGATTCAACATTTTTTGAAAGTGTCAAGATATGAAATTTTACGTGTAAATGTTATTCAGAAAAGGACGATGTGCGCCAATTGGATACCATTCAACATTAACATTTATTACCACAGTTCATCAAATTTGAAGTGTGGAAATTGCAATTAGAATTCCAATATCACATATTTCGTAGTCCAATGTCCAACAACTAGGTTTTCCATCTGCAGTGAAATTAAAACGTTAAAGGCAGGTAAAATAAAAAAGCACTTAATAGAATTCTCCGCATCTCTGCAGTGCGCAGATCTCTTTAATCGGTCGAACTACTTCACCTACTTGCCAATGCGGAGTAGGCATTCAAAGAACAAACACCATTAGTAGGACTATACTAGCACCTTCTATTTGCTATCGGCAATTGTTTGAACTATTCATTACTACTCATTTTTTACTACTCTTTGCTTCTCCTGGTACGACATTAAATTTTCTAAACGTTTTTTGTAATTATCACGATTTCCAAGTGATGGTGTATCTACATATAAGGCTTTTGGTTCCATTACTGAAGAAGCTATGGCATCACCCATTGTCTTAAGAAATAATGAACTTTACTTTTCTTTAAGGTAATAACACATTAGTAGAATAAGCAGCTACTTATTAAGCTAGCGCGTGCCATATTTCGATTGCATTATCAAGCTCTAGCTAACAGGTATAAAAAAAATACCAGACATGGACGCGACATCAAAAACAAAACTTCATTCTTAAAACGAAAAGTAATTCGTCTCGACAATTTAGGCGTCATTAGCTATCAAATATTTGGAACAACCATCCAGTATCTATGCCGTGTAATTCGATGCTCACATTCTTTACATACTGAGAGATATCTGGTTACCATACAACGCTCGGTCTACGAATTGTACAAGTAATAACGATCACGATTCGACCTACATTGCGGTATTTGAAAGAGACGCTTTGACCACAAGCGAAAATACGGGGCAATGTGATACATCTTTTTTTATCTCTTGAAACTATCGAATCGTAATTGATAGGTATATCATAGAACGATTGATCATTATCGTTCACTTTGTTGTTGTCCCAGAATAAAGGGAGGCGTGGCGAATGTGGATACACATTATAATGGACAGCTCAAGACAAGGTTTCTCGTATAAATATGCATCGTATAGACGAGGTGAACGGTTGTCTTTGCTCTGTCTCCGACTAACGGATCATCTATTCATTTCAAAATTTTCTCCTAACACATGCTTCATTAGCTACATAATGTTTTGTTTTAGAAAGCAAGTTATGACGCATTGTTGTTGTACATTAATTTTTATTACTATACTTATTTATACACTTAATACGTTTTCTATCACTACACATTACAATTAAATAACAATATTCATGTAATTTGCAAAATAACTGCTTTCAAGATTTTAAATTAATCACTTTCCTATGGAAGATTAAAGAAACTAAATGTTTATTACTTTCTCTCCTTGCCAGTTTTACATCGATGTTTAGGATTGTAGTAGCAAAAAAATTCTCGTATTATTTAATAGTAGTTGATAGCCGTGAAGAATGAATGGGCAATTCATGTTAAAAACAAAAGCTTCATAGATTTCTACAATTCGCTTAAAGCCAATCATAATTTATTATTCCATTTAGATTATTGTTTACGAATTAATTATTTAAGATTTGAAATCGAATATGTGTGGGAAAGGCTTATATGATGCGTGGCAATTATAAATCAAACATGTTTGATATGTATCAAAAACGGAGATGTAGATGCCTTTTCATTCCCGAGGACTTAAATGGAAAGCCTCGTTGGCAGCAATTAAGTTTTAACGAGCTAACGTTGATGCGACCTATTTTAATAAATAACAGGCGAGTCGTATAAATCAAACACAAATACAACATGTGAAGTAAAACGATATGAGGTTTATCCTACAACAAGATCCTGTTGCGAATTACGTCCTTTGTGTACATAGTTGAAAGCGGTTACCGTTAGCTGTCTCGGAAAATATGACAGCGAGTATACTTATGACTTCTAGCCATAAGTCTATAACAACGGACAGGTGTTGGACAAACACAAAATCCGCGTTGACATCTCCTTAACTGTTATGTGTCGTAATAATAATTTGAAGATATACTGAGAAACCGTGGCTCAGACGCGCGACTGCGGTAACGGTACTGCGCCGGCGCGGCCCTGCACACGCCGGCTGCCATTCGATACATCTAATACTGTTATTAAATTTATGTCCGCACCTACTTATCTTAACGCACTTTCACCGTATGTGATGATCGCCAACATCGATCACTATACTATCGATACTCTCGGTCCGATGCGCTTAGCATATTTTAGCACCCACATTAAGATATCGATGCGGCTATAAAGGCGTATTATTTTCGTATACTTTATGTTGACGTAAATGAAGATGTGTTTGAATAATAGTATATTATTACTTCAGTAAACATATATTACTTCTAACATAAGAGCCGTAGATTTTACGTTATGAATAAGCCGGAGCGACCACACAGCGTTACCCCACAGAATATTATTATATCTAGTAAATGTGAACACTATATGATATACCTATATTAACCAAAATCTATTTGTTTATTAGTTAGAATTTGGTACAAGCTTAAAACTTATATAATCTGTTAAGCCTAAAGACAAACAGTTTTTATAGTTATTGTGATCAAAGTTCAAGTGAATTCGTACTTATAAGTCTTCTTCCAGTAAAAATATGACTATGTATGCTTCGAAGCGCGACAGCTTAAACTGAAGAAAGCTCGCGAATTTTATGATAATGCGGTTGTAATCCCGGGAACTGGTATACGCGTTTCGAGTTGCATTCCATCGAGACGGAAGCGGAGAGTATCTCCTTGATCTTGTGCCCTATGAGTACGGAATGTATCGGCGTGTGTCGCAGTGGCTCAGGCCGCCGCACAATGGCACGTTCGACCTTGTTCGCACGCTCGTCCCACTCTCCGCTTATTGACTTGTCGTTCGCCCTGTTTCCGAGGGCTTTAAGATATTAACATATTAAGGAAGTGTTACTCGACGCTTCCCGATCGAGGTCTGAATTTAAATAGTTTTAGTTACGGCATATTTTCAAATGTGCAATGCAGTGTTTTTATTGGATGAAAATCTATATGATTAGACCAATTATAAGATAGGGAGTGTTGTAAATTAAAGACAAAATATGCTGAGAATAATAAAGCGTTTGAAGGGAAATAGGTTCACTTGACAACTAAGTCATTGAATTTTTATTTTCGAGATATAAGCATATATTTACATATTGTATGATAAAGCGAACGCTTAGGGACTGAACAGCCACAGCTACATTAAGTAAAGACGTGTTAACTTGACACACATTATGATGCGTCTTTGTGTCGGTCCGTGGATTGTTTACCACTTTTACTAGATATCTTTTATTACTTAATAAAGCAATTAATAATAATTGGACACGAAACAATCCCAGACAAGTTGTTCGATTTGTGTGCCTTTAGAAAAAGTAATTTGTGAAAGTGTGCATATATAAAATTTCGTCCTTATGGAAAAAAAACGTAAATTACCCGTATGTTCTTTCAATTTAAGTTCTACATCGTTGCTAAATTACATTTAGATCAGTTAATCTGTTTTGTAGACATGTAGTAACAAACATCCATCCTAACTTTCGCATTAACAAGTTCACTGGTTAACAGGCCGATATCGACCTGATGCTGTACTTAAGCTAGTGCGGACGACATACATTACATTACATAAAATGTATACATGATGTTTTCACAATTATTAAAGCAATTTAATCTATCCTAGTACTGGTGGGTCTAGAAAGACCTGTCACGCACTGGCGGAATTACAATTAGCACTCGGGGCTCATTTTGGCCCGCCGCTGCACCAGATAAAGAATTATGATTTTACTTGCCACAGTAAACGTGTTAATGAAGTATGAAGTATGATAATATGATCATGTGTGTTGTGTACCCCACTGGGAAACTTCTTATTTTGTACATGAATCTCATTCGATAAAAAAATACTTCAATCTAACAATAACCAGAAAAAAATATTGCAAAAACAGTCACACGATCGTCTCTATGTAATTTAATATCAAGTTAGAGAAGGCATGCGCATTTTTGCACGTAATTTTTTTAAACAAGGCTTGTGGGGTCTTTGTTGTAAGTCTAGAGTTTAAGGGATTAACTTTCGTTGAATTGGGTATTATTAATTTAATTATTAATATTAGGTACATAACACTCTACACTTGTTATTTGGCTTTATGAAGAAACAAAAAATATGCACATACATTATTTTCCACATCGGTGTTAATGTCTCATGTTGTTGACACTACGAAAGTCTTTCACTGTTTTTATAAAACTAAACAAAGACCATTTTTTAAGAAAAAATCTATCAGTGCTTTTGTTTCCGTGTTATTTTCAATTGTTTATTAAAAAAAACATATACTATATGCTTTTTATGCACAGCATAGCAACAAAATTTTAGTTGGCTACTTACTAACTTAGTAATTTTTTGAGTTACTATACGTGTATATGGTGTGGAATTAAAACATTCTACCGAAACTTAGTATGCTACAAAAAGATACATTTTTGTTACGAGCATTGCTTAACTCCACATGTTACTGAGTAAGTGCATTTAATCATTACTTATCGGTAAGTTCATGTATATGTTGCTCTCAAATAAGGTGCACTGAGTGATATGTTTTTGCTTTGGAGCATTCCTCTGAGGTGGAGAATGTTATGTGCTTACTCAGGGTTGCCAGTTCATTCTTAATTTCTACCTTACCAATATATTGAGAAAATAAATAAACATTTTTTTCTTCCGTAGCCATTGATTAACCAACTAAAAAGAAAGTATTAATTTCCCAATATCATTATTACTTAAATCAGTGTTTATTTTCACATAGATTTGATTTCAAATAAAGTAAATTTTGCCCCGAATAATAAATACGAATAAATATCGTTTATAGATTCGTTGCAATCATTTATAGTGTAATTAAAGATGTTAACATCTAATTAATATCTTACAATCCTAATTTAAAAGAGAAATCCGATCAGTTGTAGTTTTTGAACGGTCTTGAGACTTTCTACACATTAGTTAATTATGTAATATGATGTAAAGAAAGTTTGGACTCCTGTTTGAGTTGGCGTTTGACGGATGTCCGGGCTTCGCGGCGCCACGCTTGCTTTAATGCGGTTGAAAAATCACCAAAATGTACCGTAGAATAGCACATATAAAATGTACTATTTGTACTAGCCATTAACACAAAAAATACAACAAATATAACAACGAAACCTATTAATTTAATAACTTTTTATTGTAATCGTAAATTAGGAATTTTAAAACAATTAATGCCTACAACAGACGTTAAAAATGTAGGGCCATAATGATATCTAAAGCGTACATTGTCTCTGCCTAAACGATAAGGATCCAGAGTTTTTATTATTTACTTAATAGTGATAACCCTATAGGCATGTAAGGAAGAAAGTCGCCGCCACGGGCGCTGCAAGGCTCTTGCGGCCAGTTCTGCGAAGTGTCGCGTCTCTAACGGGACCCCGTCCCCCGCGCCCTCCTCCCCCCGCCCCCTCTTCTGCCGCCGCCCTCGCAGCCTCCGATATTTTATTACCTCGTTGTTTTTAACGATCGAGAACAACATTGTTTTAACGAGTCTACGTATGAAACTATCGACGATTTATTGTGCATAGATTGTAACCAATTAACATTTTATCTTGCGCCATTCTTATATATTTTTTGTTTTGATTTCCTGTCCTTTTTCCTGTTATTTATAATCCATTTACCATTGGAATTATTCATAAAAAAAACACTCTTGAAAGTTATTTAGTAACTTAATAATTGAGTTCTTAAACCGACCTTTATTGCAATTACAGCATTGGGGAGCAAACCTGAAGCACTGCACAATAAATAACAATATTTTTTGCATTTTTCCCCCACATCTGGATACAAGGCACAAAAATTCTTTAAAAATTCCCTCATCACGTACAGAAGCATCGGAATTCGAGGTCTTCCTTTCATTTATCCAAATGAAAACAAAAACATTACCGTTTTAAAACATCTTAAACTCTTTTGTAAACGATTAAAATAAATTCAGCAAGTGATATTACAGTCGTTCCAGAAATGTTCATGTAAAACACGTGTAAATTTAAAAACTTTTTTTTTGTTGTGTTATTTATAGATATGATATAAGCTTGCATTTCTAGTCGGTGGGAAGATGTGCGTGTAAAAAGAAAAAATAACCCTGTTTCATGATTGGCAGTCTGCACACATAAACCCATATATTCGATAAAGTAACTATTTATAGGTTACCGTGCACTAATAGGGAAGGTTGTGCTTGTTCACGATCAACGCTGTCAATGTATAAACGTGCACGTCAGATTATCGTAACCCGTTTTTCCAATCGATATTAATAGCGAGATTATTTTGACGAACAAAAACAGAATATAAACTAAAGCGGCAGCGCATTAATATTTAACATGTCGACATAAAATCAACAAATCTGATTAACAGACGTTTTTGCGGGGATTAATATACCAGTATGTTGGATCTGTTATCTTGATGGTGGATTCAGACATGACGTTGGTAAAATAACATCGATGTATAATATTAATTGTAGTTAACTCTTGTTAAGTGAAACAAGAACCTCGTATTTTTTTTTAAATAGCCATTTGTGTAGTATTAGTATGGAGGGAAAGGAATGTTCGAAATTTCTCAACTAACATGTAGAACAAACAAAGTCACAAAGATGAAAGTTTTGTAACGAAAAATAAAACTGCGTAAAAATAACGGCCATAAGCAGAGCTGATAAGCGTCATTCTGCAAATCCTAGCATTGATTTGTAGTATAGGTATACGAAAATAATGACGTACCTATTTTGTTAATACCATCATCATCGTTAGCCTAAGGTCTTCCACTGCTGAATCCTTCTCATCAATTGTTGCGATTCCCGATTTGTCCTGAAATATTTACGACATTTCAATACACTCATATTCAAAGAAAATATGTATTTAGACATAGTAAATAGGCAAGTACATCGTTTATGTGGCGTATGATCGAACCGTAGTTGTGTACACAAACATAATTCCCACATTCCGCAGGACAGTCCCGGCGTGAGCTATCGCCTGATACTGCAATGCGGAAACAATTTAAGCGCCATTATATAATGCCTACCTCAAACTACCTTACACCAAGAAACCAATACGCCTGTCAGCCTGTCATGGACTTTGACAAAATAGAAGAAGGCTTAAGTTCCTGAAACTTGTAAATATTGTTAGTGACAAGCTGACAAGTCACAAAATCAATTTGTAAATAATAGGCATGTTCTTCAAACAAATAGTGCATTAAAAGCTGAAAGCTTATCTTTAAGGAAGTTGTTAGTAAATAGTGCAGTTGCAAATAGCTTTTATGTAACTTGTTACTTGTACTTTGAACAGCTGAGTTGAGATTTGGAGTTTGATCCACTTAATTGAATCTAGTTTTTTTCTTGAAATTCATTAGTTATTTATTTGCTTATGTTCATTTAAACATAGGCAACTTATAAGAAGCAACAGGAAAATATACAGGAATAACAAAGTAGGATCATATTAAACACATTTGGTGTAAATCTTGTGAAATCGTATGAATTCATCGTTCACAAAGACCCATTTACAAAGTTTATTCATAATCTTGAATTACATTCGGATTTATTGAGTTGGGAAGTGTAGTTTGTTGAAACGGATTTTGTAATCGGGTACGATGTAACCGAACACAAGCGTGAAGGTTTCCCGTGAGCGGTGTCGGGCCGGGGCGGGGGCGGGGTGAAGGCACGCGGAGTGCAGGGGGCGAGGAGTCACGACGCGGTTAACCTAGGTTAGGCCCCGATCCAACATGGCGACTTTCGCGGCAACTCCATTGCATTTTATTTATCCTTATTATACAGAATTCTCTATTGCGATACCTTGCCCATAAAAAGCATAATTCGTTGAAAATCACTTTAGCTTATTATGGCATTAATAAAATTTGCATGTCTTATTACTATTACAGCGATTAGGCAACACGCTTTGCGATGGCGAGGAATGCAGACTGTACATAAAATTGAGTTACGCTGACCTCTTTGTTCGCGAGTTTTCCTTAGCGATAAGTAAGGGAATATAAACTTACACGTATTACTTAGCTTGTTGATATTTAAACAAGGAAATATTCTTTGTACAAAAGTCACGGAATGAAAGGATAATATTTTGTTTTTGTGTTTTTGTTTCGGCTCACGGTTTCGCTTCATAAAAGGAGCTCATTGATTGCGAGTTTGCGAGGTCTCCGGTTACAAATTAAATGCAAGGCTCTAGCTGTGGTTTACTGAGCACTTCTCACTTCTTCATGTAACGGAATACCCGTTATATTGATAAATTCGATATTATATAAAGATATATTATTTAACTAGCTTTCTCTCGCGACTCCGTCAGCGTGGAATTAATAAAAAAAGTGAATAGCCTATGTGTTCTTTTAGGCTATGTTCTACATCTCTGCCATATTTCAGCGAGATCCTTTCAGCAGTTTAAGCTACAATCTCTAACAAACTTTCGCATTTATAATATTAGTAAGAAGGTTGTTTAAAAAACCCTTATAAGTGTTTTAATTTACAGTTTTACGTATTTTTCAATAAATGAATATACACGTGTGTCAATAAATCATTCATATTGAAATGTGAGAAGAGGCTTTCAAGTAACCTAGTGAAACACTTAGAGACAGTAATTAGAACTAATAAAGTATACGCCAATAAATTACACGTGTAAAAAAACAGACTTTGGACAGTCATGTCTCAGTCGGTCCGGTGTTATACATTTCAAATAGATAAATAAAATGGAATTCAGACCTCGTTGGAATATCAATAACATTCTGAATCTAGTCGTTAGCTGTTTGTGTGGACCGTGACATTTTCGAAATGAACCTCGACAACTCGTTCTTGATTTTATTTGAAGTCTGCGCATAAAATTTTTTTACTAAATTTTACTTTACTAAATCTAAATGACATTATTGTATCAACCTTTTGATGGATTTAATTAAACGATCGTCTTTTTTTTTAAGTTATCATATTTATTTCTAGTCGTAAAATTCTACAGATAGAAGCGCATTTAACCTGAAGGCTAAATTCATAGTTTCTTCAACGTAACACTGCTTGTTGTCTGATGAAATCGTGAGTAGAAACTCTGAAATAAATAAAATAAAAGTTAAGCAGTGTTGATATTATGTACAAACGTGTAAATGTATGCTTTCAAGGAACAAGTTATATGAATCTATAAATAATTATACAATACTTACAAATTCACTTCACCACATCCCGCCAATGATCGTTTGGTACCACTTGGACAGCCAGTTCCAGTGAAGATACTTAATAATTATTCTAAAAAAGAAAGCAGGAAAAAACCATTAAATATGTAATTATATTATATTATTATAGAAAATTGTAAATATTTATCTCGCTGTCTAGTTAATTAGAATAAGTACACGCTACTCATACAACAGTGATAGTGCCCGCTTTAACATCTTCGCACGAATGGACCGACACGCCCGGTGTAATACCATGACCACACAGCAGGCAGGCATGAAATGGAAGCAACTCCGCGTTTCGTCTGATGAGTGTGGTGCCGGAGGTCTAATTTAAGTCCCT
>DVQG01000493.1:0-14370 GCA_018231605.1 Papilio ambrax
ATGTTCATCATCAGCAATTTACTTGTCTCATGTCCTTTGTAATATTATAATAAAATAAAAGTTGGTTAGATACATTTCTTACATATAATTAGTATTTTGATAGTGATCATATTTGTTTTCTAAAAATATGGGCATTATGTTAATTTCAGTTACATTTAGAATACAGAGTAAAAATGAATCATTACAATATGGCATTCAACTAAATGCTGATGATGAACATTTATTTAGATAAAACAGTTAGCTGTTAGTAAGTTGATGCGCTGATAGATTTGCTAATTTTCACAAAATTATTTAAATCTATTATATTTAATGTCAAACAAATATATATAAAAGCTTCTACCCGTTTCGCAAACGTCCAGGACGTATGTGTATAGATAAGAAAAGGCAACAGAAATGCCTCAAGGCCTACTGCAACAAGTGACCTTAACCTTATAGAAGTTTTGATATTGCACTAATAAAAAGTTACTTTTTCATAAGTGGTAGACACTGCGGAGCTACGGTCCACTTAGAACTGAATATAACTTTGTGTTTATTCTCAAGTGAACTATACAATGTTTGAGAATTTAATTTCATAAAATAATCATAAAATTTTTATATTTTCTAATTAAGTATAATAACATATTAGTGAACTGACATTTAAAGTAAACCATATTATAGAGATTTGGTTATTTTAGCGAGCGCTGAAGCAAATTGCCTCAAAACAATTCTATTTCAGCCTTTTGTTATTGTTTTCACTGTGAAACTATACAACTACCCAAAGTTTGGTATAAACAGATTTTCGTCCAGAGCCGTGGCGATACAACGTCCAAAAACATGTTTGGTAGCGCTTATTGTATGAATAATTAATACGTTACAACGAAAACATTACAAGTAATATAAAAACATTATTTGGATATTATTTAGTTATGTTTCCTTCTGTCTTTTAATGCGTTTGTTCACATTTTTGTGGCGTATCTACTATATTACAACATTTTTTTTTGTTTATGCAAAATATAAGAGATGGTATTTATTTGCTTAAGAGAGGAACCTCAGCCTAAGCGTCATCAACATTAATAATGCAAGTTAATCCGTACCTCTCCGCACTTCTCGCTGGAGCCAACTTAGAGGTATATTAAAAATTCTGTCCAAGGTCTTACAATTCACTGATAATTTAGTAAAGCTAACCCAAATAACCAAACAACGGTAACCGCGGAATAAACATTCCCTTGTAAGAAGACAATTCTTTGCATAATGCTCATATTTTTAACGTTTAATGTACTTGTACCTGTATTACAAGAACTTGTTTGATGTGAGTACTGGTATTAACTTAACGTACTTATATATTTCATTATGTTGTGTAAACATAGCGTATCGCATAATATATTAAAGACATATATTTAAATTAATTGAATATTAACCCGCAGGTTAGATCAAATTCTCGGAAAGCAAGGCTCGAAAGCGAAAGACGTGTATGCATCCAAAATCAGCCTAGCTTCCAGAGTTGTAAAAATTGAAAGACAGGTAATATCTGCCGTTTTAACATTTTTATTTTCGGTATTACAAAAAGTACTGTCTACAATTTAAATATTTCAAACTATTTACAGGTAGATGACATAGAAAGTAAGTTAGATCATTTATTAGAAATGTACGAAGAGGATAGACGTACGACAAGGCGGCTGGGTGCTGCTAACGGCGAGAGCGGCGGTTCTGGCGAGGGTGCGGGGCGCGCGCGGCCTGCCATCGCCGACAAGCAGTGTTCGGAGCCCAACTCTCCCGTGTCGCGCGCTTTCGAGCCCGCCCAAGCGCCTACCGCTCTCGCCGCCCCACACCTCAAACGGCCCATGAATAGAGGGTATTCCGATCTGGGGACGAGATTTATGCGCAAAAAAGTCATCGTCAAGTAAGTTAATCTTATTAAACCAACCCGTTTGCCTATAATTTCAATAACTAATGGTTCCTCTTATCGATCTCCAAAACCACTGGGCTAAATAAAAAAAGAACTTTGGAATAACGCAGTTGAAACTTCTATCTACATCGCCGATAAGGCATTTGTTGTTTTGTTCAACATGTTTAAATTATATAATTCCAGAACATCATCATCGAATAGAAATGGTGAATCGCCGCGAGACGATGAAGTAGTTATAGTGGTGCCGACTGACCGCGAGGACACGCCGCCCCGCCTCGCCACTGACAGCTCAGGTAAATACCTCTCTTATAAACATACCTAGCTGTAGTCTACAGTAAGATAGAATTTTATATAAAAGCTAATATTAAGTAAAAAGGAAAATTATGTTATAACATGTTACATTAATCCTCCTGTTCTAAAATTTCGAATTTAATTATTATTTCATTACTTAACTGCCGCAATGCTGTTTACTGGTGAAATAACTGTAAATATGTAAATAACAGTATTGTATTCCATGATACTCAATTATTAATAAATGATTCACCAATAATTTTACATTTACTAGTTCTGTTAGAATGAATTGGCCTAATACGAAAACAGCCTTTAAGAGGAGCTACGCATTTAATACACATAAACGAAAAACAGCACTAGAAATCTTTTCATACGATCTGCAATGAATATTATACACTGCTGCAGCAAAGATTTGACTGTCTGCGCGTAGAACCGCGATTAGGCAATTTGTAGACAGCGCGAAAGGGCTCCTAGCTTCCTTTCTATACCTTAAATAATAAATTAACTACTTAGCCTTAACAATTTAGCTATAATTACTATCTCAGTACGACTATTATGCTAGATAACGTAGACGCTACATAATTTTCAAAATGTTTGAAATAAAGTAAACGTTTAATCAGTATTAGTGACCAAAATAAAAACATCATGATTAAGCTTTCTAAAACCTACCAGCTAACAGTAGACAGTTTACGCAGGACCACATCGTATTTTTAAAAATCATTTTTTTTATTTCAACAAATCATGTATATTGTTACTAATTAATTTATTAATCGGAATGTTGTAAGTGAAGCTATCTCGTGCTTTGTAAATACAAAATGGTGAATTACGAAACATTAATCAATGGTCACTGACGTGCTCGACGCAGCCGAGATAAGTTTGGCGTCTGTCCGTGAGTAGCCGCCGCTGGCGTCGCTGCCCTCACTGCCGCACGAACGCTTTCAGTACATCACATGTAGGCGTAGTGTATTTCTAGCTTAACCCGCTTATTGTATTAATATACATTGTATCTCGTGTTGTTAGTTTAATATGACTTGCTGTTTATTGCTCAATTATAAGATTTACATTCACTGTACAGTTATGACATAGACATGCACAATGAGCCGGCTATTATGTAACGCCGTATAGATATCGTTCTAACACATAGTGGCTTGAAATATAATTAACCAATTGAACATCGTTGCCATAGGTATAAATATGCGAATATTACAAAATTGCAGCATCTTATGAAGACTATTCGTCGTCGACCTCTCTCTGACCCCCGCGGCGGGAGAGCCCCCTCCCCCCCGGCCGGCCCAGGCTGCGTGAGTCCTAACCTATCCCCTATCGATGTGTGGAATGTGTATAATAGTTTCTCTTTGTGCCCTCCCTTTTGCTCTTTTTGAATGTATTAAGGTGTTGTATTTAGTACTACCATGTCTCTCATTTTACCTTTCGACCTACATCTGTCAAAGCTCATATATTTTAAGTTCCTAGCAACAAATGTTTCATGTAGTTATTTAAAAGTCCCCAAAGATATTTTTACGTTATGTTGAGGTATTTCAATTGTGGTGTATATGCATTTTTTTATAACACTAACATTTACAACAAACAACATACATAATCTATTTAGTAACGCATGCATTTTTATCTTGCTCTGTAAACGTAGATGTATTTTGTCTTACATTTATGTGTTATAAATAAAATTATACTGAAGCAACTTCAACATTTACATCTAAACCTAAATACATGAGTTTTTTTTTTAATTGAAAAGTAAAAATTTAAGAGCATGAAATTACATCATAAAAATACAATTATATAAAAAATATATCGACCTGATTATAAATAACACTATTTGGTTTTTAACACTAAGGACGCAAGAATTAGTAATACGTATTTCAATTGAATATATCATATATGTTTTCATAGGTATTATCTGTCAGAAGGTTACTGCTACCCACACAACTTCCGTGTCTTCTATCTATACCACAAAGTTATTTTTGACCACTATTAGACCAAAATTAAACATGATATATTTTAGACTGCATTATAAACTAAATCGAAGTTTGTCGCAAAAACGTCTTATCGCTAAAGCTGTTTCAAAAATATTTCCAGATTACTCTTTCATTTAAACAAAAAAGTTGTAAATCGGATGCGTAACTACAGGAAATTTTGAAGAAGTTTTTTTATGTTTATATTAATGCAACAATTAAAAAACAAGAAATAGTTTAACTCCAATAAAACTGAAGCTGAAAGGTCGGGTACTGAAGGTTACGGGTATTATCTGGTCTCACAATATCCGACAGCATTTTTCAGTTGTACGAGCTCCCGATGGGTTGAGTGACTCGTAGTTTAAACGGTGTTCAATAACTCGAATATATGGAATAGTGCCAGCTCACACATCGAATGCACGATGTGGAGCCGATGATAAAGAAGTATATTTCTTTTGACACTCGGAAAATCGACAAACATTAACCATTATTAATGTTTTAAATAAAGTCCTTTCGGTAGTGTTAGTTTTATCTTACCTTGTAATTACCATAATTGTACTTCTGACAAAATTAGGTGAACACCTATTTCACGAAGTTACAACAATATTAGGCTTGTGCCAATTATTCCTTCTATATTCTGTTTATGACGGTATAAAATAAATCAAAGCAAATATCACGTAATTGTTCGAAGTAAAAACAGTGCTTAATCAGTATTTAATTAAAATTTACATCCCATTATTTGGTACGCACTTCCTTAGATTAAACATTATTTTGTGTTGTTTAGAACGCTAGAACTTTTTTGTTACTACCTTAGCAATGTGTCGTTAAATATGTATATACTCGTAGAATTACCTCATTTATGTTAGAAACATTTATCTTCGTTCGATTATACTTGTCATCGTTAATATGGAACATCATAACATAACTGCCATGTTAAAAATGTATATCAATTACATGTTCCCAGAAGTTTGCGCAAGCTGTTCAGTGGAGGTAGAGACGGAAGCGGAAGCAGGAGGCACGCGCTCAGGGAGTTCCGGGTCACCATCGTGGTGCGAGGGCGAGGGCGAGGCGGGGGACGAGCGGGGATATGGCTCGGGTGATTCCCTCGCGGAGGACGCCGCGCTGCTCGGCGCCGCCCAAGGCGCACACCCTCCCAGACTACTGCGCACACAGAGACGAGACGTCGCCGTCGACCTGCACCTGCTGAGGCCCGACGTATGAGCTACATAACTCCTTGTGCCGCGCACCACGCAAACATAGGGGCCTCCACCTTAATCGCACAATAACTTTACCCGCTCACGAACATTACTTGTCATAGACGCTTCAGCATAGATATTGTCGGAGCAGAATAAACGCTTCAATGATTAAAATAAAGTATTATTTAAATATGTAAGTCTCGTGCGGTGATTATTAATAGACGATTTGTACAACGATTTAATAGTGTGATTAAATTAAGATTATAATTCCACTCATCTTAGATGTATATAAAAGACCAAAGACTCAAAAGTAGACATGGTACCTTTTATATGCAAGTACATAATTTAACTGGCTACGCCTATCTCGTTATGAAATATTGCTTACATGATATAAATTATGTACGAAATCTATAAATAGGAGCTTTTGAGTTAATCTTCATAAATGCGAGTAGATGTTCCTTTAAAATTGTACATAAATATTAGATTAATTTTAGTCAATATATTAGAATATCCCAATCTGAAAGCCACAAATAACAGCTGCGGCGGAACAAACCACATCTGCCTTGATATAATAGTTAGAGTAATATAAAAGTTTTTAAACTTTCCTTCGCACGTCCCAATAAGTAGATTTTATTATTAAAAAAAGTAGATAATCGTAAAACTTTTATCATGTTAATTCAATAAATTCGATATTGACATCTTCTCCTCGACAGATTTTTCATTTGTTAATGATCCTTGTTTGTAATAAAGCACATCTTACATGCTTTTGTAAAATAAATGGCTAACATGCTTTTTTCTCAATACTAGAATTTCATATTTACAAGTGAACTGTGATAAACTTTTGAGTTTAATACTAGTACCCACACTAAGCGCATTTTACCGATAAAATAAATAATATTTAGATTACTATCAAATGTTATAATACTTTCAAGGTTTCTATAAACACAACTCAATAAATCTGCATCATTTTATTATGTTGCCGTTTTATTTTCAATAAATAAACAAATTATTTCTGACATAATGTAGACTGTAAGAACTGGATTATCTATGTATATTCCTCCAATAGGACTAGAATGGTCGAGTCAAGTAAAGCGAAACCAATTTGTTTTTTATAGTTTTTCGTTAAATACCTTCAATCGACACAAATTATTCAGTTAACATTTTCTATTTTTGTAAGTCTATAAAATGTGTGGTAAACTGTAACGAACAATTTCATCTGAGAAAAAAATTCAGAACAAAATGGGATTTCTCTTTTATGTATTTTGTATACGACTTTGGTTGCTTATTACGATGCAGATTTATGGTTGGCTAGTTCGTTTGACTTTTGAACCTATTCTTGAACCAATTTTTAAAGAAAAGTTTTGGATGCGTTTCTTGATAAAAGCAGGGTAAACATTTGCCTGACATTCAAAATATAATAATTATAAGACTTTAATGTTTATATAAATATTTATAGAATGTCACACTCCAACAACCAGATTTACACTGGTCAATGAACTAATCATTTAAATTGTACGGCTTTTGCCTAATTCAGCAAATAGCAAATAATAGTTACAATGGGACCTAGTTTTGCCTCACAACATATTAATTATTAATTAACTGCGTTACTATAAGACATTCTATCATTATATGTATAAATTCGTCTCGTATTTACGTAGATCACTATATACCAAAAGGTAATAATAACATCGATATATTAATAATTCAAGATTTTTATTAGATGCCCCAAGATCTACTTCTACGTTAAGCCATGCGCCTCCTTTTTCTAAGAATACTAAATTTAAGATAAATCAAAGTAGGACAATAATAATAATAAAGATAACGATCATTAAACTAAGGCAGAAAATTACTATAATTCAAAATTAAATAAATATATAAGAACATATTAAAAATATGCTGGTATCATTCCGAATTGCATGAAATTGTAAAAAATTATTTGCGCTATTAAGGAGGCGCTTTTGACTTACTATGTTAAAAGATAAATATAAACTGTAAAAAGCGTTGCCAGATTTACTGTAGTCATGAAACAAATATATATTGGTATTTGTTTGATTAAAATATCATGATCTTAAGTATGATGTTAGATTATGAACAGAAAATATATCTGAATGAGACTATACATTATTATTTGACCTCTTATACACGTACTATTCATTAATCAAATAATAACTGGCAATGCTTTAAAATTTTAATTAGTTACTCGTGATTATATTTTTATTTAAAAATAAAACAAAAGAGACGCAAGAACGCAAATGATTCTGGCCACGAATTTTCCGTAAATTTTGTTTTTTTATGTATTGTAGTAACAGAGTTCCTTGAAGTAATGAAAAAGATGTTTTAATATATGTACTTTGATAATTTATTATCACTGTCAGCACCATTTTATGTAATAAGTAAAATTAACTTTTTTAATGTAATATAATACTAAGGATGATCAATTTGTCTATATAGAAGTTGAATAATAGTTTTCCACTTCGAAGATGCTTATTACGTAGATTTAAAATTCCGCATTCAAATGACCAAAGTTATGCTTATTTATTTCATGTAACATAATATTAGAAAGATATTTAAATAAATAGGTATTTATCAACAGTTTTGTTAAAAAAAAAATGTTTAAGATGGCAGCTACTAACTGGTTTTGATTACTAAGAATGTTGTAATACAAAGTAAGGGTTTGAGTACAATTTTGCCTTAAGCATATAAATAAAACCAGAATAGGTGAAATGTAAGACTTTAAACAACAAGATCTTGCCCTGTTATTATCAAATGAAGAAACCGTCTGTATGCAAAAGCGTTGAAATCCATCAAAGGATTCTCGAGGATTTCGGATTTTAATACAAATACTTATATATTTTTTTGTATTTTTGAACTACGGGTTATTTCAGCTACTGCTAGCATAATAAAATTCTGCGACAGCCCCACAGAAAGATCCGCACAATATGAGTAATTATTATGAAAAAAAAAATCTAAATCCTTTTTAATAAAATCATCTAAATTACAACGCTTTTGTATTTTGTATGATTGTAAATAAACCGTAATTATTTCAATAAATTATATGACATTGTTGTTTAATAAATATCCTGAATTAATTTTTATATTTGTTAAATGCATTTAATTATTTTATATATCAAATTGTTACGATATCGATAAATTGAATAAACTAAATAATAGTCATATTTGTTTTTCTAAACATAACACCCTATTGGAAAGCTGTTGGAGACCACTACAAAATTATAAATGTATACAGTATAAATGTATATTGAAGGTGGATGTATGTCTTATTTGTTATATTATATTGTGGCAAACGAGCAACCGGCTACCAAAGAAAGAGGACATTTCCTTTCCTATTGGTCCCTTACTCCATCTATCTCACGTTTAAAGAAACGAAATGGTAGGAAGGGAAATGTGACAAGAATTATGCTTCTGTCACGCACGCTCATTGGAAGAAGCGCATGATTGCTTGCATTTCACGCCTGCTCTGTCTGTCGTGGTATTCCACCGAACGAACATGCCGAATGCCCAGGGCCGATTTTTGTGGAATGTATTGGGGATGGCCAATCCAACAGTGGGCAGATAAAGATGATGATAAGGTAACAAGGCTGATCAAAATGTAAAGTGAACAACTTGATTATTCTATTTAGAAAAGCAGATTTGATATTTGAATCTTAATTAAACATCTTCAAAAAGAGGCGACAAACGATTCAAACGGCAAAAAATAAATAATACGCAGAATTTAATTTATTTACTAGAAATTTAATTTCATTACATTTCATTGTTAGATACTATTGGATTTATTTAAACCATAATTTTAGATTTATTTATTAATACACGATTGCAGCGTGGCATACGAGGCAAAATGTTGTTGACTGTGGGCCATATTATTAAAACATATTTCTGTCACTGTCACTGTCAGAATCAAATTTAAACAAAGCGAGAAAGTTGTGTTTGTGTAATGTATGTAATGCGTGAATTAGTAGTTTTTTGTTATTTTTGAAATCCATTACTATTAAAAATTCCTAAGAACTACCACATGTATAATTTTCAATAACTTGTAATCTCCTGATAACTGACAATGCCCAGTCAATACGAGGAAGAACGTGTTTGGGAGGGATCAAACCACAATCAATACGAAGTTTGTATTTTATTTAGAATTCTGCTAATTTACCTATGTTATTTCATATTCAATTCAATAAAATTTCGTTTCTTTTAGGAAGAAGGTGGAGAAGATGTTATTGACAATCCAGAAGAAGTGCTACAAGAATGTTTGGAAAAGTTCAAAACACCGGATTATATCATGGAACCGGGTATATTTGGTCAGCTGAAGCGATATTTTCAAGCTGGTGGGAATCCGGAACAAGTTATTGAACAATTATCAATAAACTATAATGGTGTAGCACAGATGGCAAATTTGTTAGCTGAATGGCTTATTCTTGGTGGTAAGCCTTGTAATTTTTTTTATTAAACTTGTAATGTCATTCATAAAATACTTAATAGCAATTCGTTACTTTTGTTGATTAAAAACTTATCTTCCCTATTAATTATTAATCAATCTACATTGTTTATTATAAAATTATATGCATGATTTGTTTTTTATTAGTTTGATGTTAGATTTTCTATTGTAGGTGTTAAAGTGACTGAAGTGCAGGCCATGGTGGAAAATCACCTTAAGGATATGATTTTAAAGACATTTGATCCCAAAAAAGCTGATACCATTTTCACAGAAGAAGGTGAAGTAAGTATTCTTTAATATGGCCTTAGTTTTCCTGAAATGGTAGCTATACACTTATGAATATGATAGTATTAATCTGTAAATGTTTTAATAACAATTGCTTCAATTATTGTTTAAGAATAGGCTAATAGGAAGAAGAGATGATTGAAAAGGCATAATAAAGAAGAGGTTGTGAAAATATGTACAATAGTGTAATTTATAGGATAATCAAAAGAGTGACCGGGTTGTTTTTTGGAGTGTGGAGTCTCAATTCTGCTCCTAATTAGAGGTGATTCAAAACTTTGTATTGCTCTAAATGCATTTGTATACCATTGTTTTCAGACACCAGCATGGTTAACAGAAATGATTGAACATCCCACATGGAGGTCTTTGATATACAGACTGGCTGAAGAATACCCCGATTGTCTCATGTTGAATTTTACAATTAAGGTAAAAAAAATAACAGGATTTGATTTATAATGTTGGATTACTCTTTTTTTAGTAATTTGTGTTTCCTCTACAGCTTATATCAGATGCTGGTTTTCAAGGAGAAATCACTAGCATATCAACTGCAGCACAACAAATAGAAGTATTTTCAAGAGTTCTCAAATCAGCTATTGTTGGATTCCTACAGAGTTCTGACGACTGGCAGAATAGTGTCAATGAATGTGCTGTATGTTGGTTATTCTATTTTTTATTAATATAAATAAAATATGTTATCAATCTGTCCATACACTATCAAAAGTGATATTTTTACTGTCCAGAAAATGGTTTGCCACGGAGCTCAAACATATGTATACAGTCAAGTTATTGTCCACATTTTATCCCAAGAGCCAAGAGGTGGGGCAATCATGAAAAGACTTGGACAAGAAATTACTCGTTGCGCACAACAAAGGTAATTATAAATTATTATAAAGGTCTTGTATAAATGTGATTTTTATTCACTGAAACAAGTGTATCATATTCTAATGACTACTAAGTGACAAGACCTTAAAGTTTTATTCTACTTGAAATGTTTCTTCACACATGTTTATAGCTTTTTATTGTCAGAGTATTTTAAGAAATAATTTTAAGTATTTGCATTTAATTTATTTTATTTAAGACGGTCCTGAGTAATGTTGATATCAGGCAGGTGGATGTCTGTAAAAATTAGGCCAAAACATTTAAGTTTATAAAACTCTGTGCGTCAATTCAACATCAGTGTGTGTTAATGTTGCATATGTGTTTCAAATAAAGATAATAAAAAAAAATTAAACATCAATGATGTAAGATGATGACTGTATATTTGTCTTGTCAGCGGTCATGATGTAACCCCAATTACGCTGGCGCTAACGGCAGGCGAGTCGTGGCGCGGCGCACGCACTGCGCTGGCGGCCATGTTGTCGCGCGATGCACTCAACCCGGCAGATATATCCGTGTTGTTCCGGGCATACACGCAACCTGAACCTCCACCGGTTCATTTGTTAAGAATACCACAGTTTCTAGGTACTTCAATTTCTTCAACACTTTTTCCTTCCTAGACTACCTAGACTCAACCGACATTGAAACATGTTGCTTTTTTTAGAAAACCATCTTCAGATTTAGAATCAGGTGTTTATCAATGTACTGTAAACTGTTTTGTTAACTTTGTAGAACTACTTGTGGACTCCTTGTTTAAATCGGGTTCAAAACTGAATCCTGAACACAAATCAAAGTACATGTATTTGCTGGCATATGCTACAAGTGTGTGTGAAGGAGTGACTCCGGGCAGACCTATCAAAGAGGAGTTGAAAGCCACGGTACAAGCTATAGAAAAAATACACACAGTGTGTAGTAGTTCTGCTAGCTCAAGTGAACTTATTGCAGAACTACCCACACTGTATCATTGTATCAGGTAACATTGTCTTCTTTTTGTAAATTGTTTTCTTGTTTTTTTTATTTTACTATATTCTAATTTACTCAAAACTATAAAAATTTGATCATAGTAAGAATAAGTAACATCTGGTACCTACTCAACCAATTTAAGCTTTAACTGTTTAAACAATTCGCTTTTTTCATTTTTGCATGCGGATAACAGAAAAATTAATAATGTACTCTATTGTTTGATACTAAAATCATATATGTATAGTCCATTTTGTTTTGTAACAGATTTCCAGTTGTAGGGATGGGTGTTCTAGTGTGGGTAGAATGTGTTGTTACTGAGCCTTCATACTTCAAGTTGTGCACAGAGCACTGTCCCGTGCACTTGGCGTTGCTAGACGAAGTGGCTTCTTGCCATCAGTTACTGCACCACAGGCTATTAAGATTGCTCATACAACTTTTTGAATCCCCGCAAGATGAATTGGAAATTCTAGTACAGGTATTTTCACATGTTTAAGTTATTTTCAAGCATTCTGGAGCTGAAAAATGTTACCCATGTTAGTGACTTTGACTAAAGTTAATTCTAGAAATTTTATCTGAATAAATTTCTTTTTTTACACAAAATTATTTAACATAGTTATTAAGTCTGAAATGACCAATTATTTATTAATTTTATTAAATGTCTAATAGTTAATGCAGTTTCGAAATAAGAAAACATATATTCTTCACAGTTGGAATTGAAGAAAATGCTCCTCGATAGAATGGTGAACTTGCTGAGCCGCGGCTGCGTGGTGCCCGTGCTGCGTTACATCAAACAGTGTTGGCAGCGCGGCGACACTGATATATCACTTATTAGATATTTCATCACGGAGGTAAATATATTAGTTCAGGAAAATTTAATCTTGAAAATGCATAAATAAATTATTTCCACATCATACTTAGGTACTGGATGCAATAGCGCCGCCTTATACACAGGAATTTGTTCAATTGGTTCTTCCCATGGTCGAAAATGAGGAAATCACTGGGACAATGCGAGCAGAGGGGGAAAATGATCCAGTGTCAGAGTTTATAGGTATTGTTCTTTATCTTTAACTCTAATTTAAAAAGGTTTATTGAATGTAAAAAAAATAAGTTTAGGTAATCTAATTCTAATTTTTTATTTTCAGTACACTGTAAGGCGCATTATGTAGTAACATAAGGGAATTGTTGACGAAAATAAAAGCATTTCAAAAATTTAAGTATTTTATTTTATGCTAAAACCCCCTATTAGCTTTTCTTTCATAATATCTTTTGAGAGCTTGTTCAAACACTTCTCCAACAGTACGCTTTTTCCATATATCTATTTTCTTAACAACTGGTGGCTCAGGTTTACTCTCAAGTTTTTCGATCTTTTCATTCTTTACGACAGGTTTAACTTCCTTTTCTGTAGAGATGTCATCTTTACTGGTATCTTTTTGTTTGGCAGATTTTTCTTCATCATTTTTGCTCTTATCATCTTCATCACTTGAATCATCTATAGAAAAGTCCGAATCTGCATCTATATTTGCATCAAATTGCTTAGATTTCTTTGACATTCTAATTTCTTCTAAATTACATCTATTTATTTCTTCATCAGAATCATCAATTTCTCCTTCAGACATGTTTTTGTGGTCTGATGATTTTCTTTTTCTGTAATTCCTTTTACTGATTTGTGTTTTATCATCTTTTACCTTGATTTCAGATTTTTCATCATCAACCTTTCCATCACTACTTTGTACCATTAAATCATTATTCTCCGGTTTATCAGATCCTAACTTTTGTTCATATAAATGTCGATAGAAACCACCTGAACAGAAACACATTTGTTATATACAATTTAGTTCCTGTAATAATTTACGAAAAATAGTGGATCAATAGTAAAACTAGTTTTAAGCTCAATAAATGATTAATTACCTAGATCTTTTTGTTTAGTTACATCACCAATACTTTCCAAATATTCTTCATATTTCTCTTTTTCCTCTTCCTTTCTTAATTCTTCCAATTTCTGTTTATAAGCTGAAGTAACAAATACTTCCTTATCTGCAAACTCATCTCCCTCTTTTTCTCTTTCTTTTTGTATCTGAAACGCAAATATTATTCTTTATAGTTATAAGGAAGTATTATAGTTTACTTCACTTACTGAATAAAAAAAATTTTAATACTTTGTATGTTAGTTATTACAAACAATAATTACCTGTCTCTCTAATCGCCGTTCATTTTCAATCTTTCTCTTATTTGCTGCTTTCATCAAATTTTCTATATATTTTGGTTTCTTTTGTTCTTTACTCTTTTCTTTTTTCTCCTCTTTTTTACTTATCATAGAGTCATATATCTCATCATACTGGTACACGGTAGGGTCCTCAGTTATAGCCTTTTCTTGTGATATTTTAGTCTGAAATATAACAAATAATTTATTAAATTCACTACAAAAATGTCCTCTTGTATAAGGTACATAGTATAGCTAGT
>DVQG01000494.1:0-14366 GCA_018231605.1 Papilio ambrax
ATATTTACCTCCTAAGTTTAATGGCGTGAAAATATATAGCCTAAAGCGTGACGTAGGTGTATTCGAAAATATGCTGTGATTGGTGACATCTTAAGCAACAAAGAAGTGTGTGTTTACGCTTTATTATAATTGTATAGATAGATAATAGAACTTGCATAAACTTTACTTACGAGACAAGGGAAATTTAAAAACGTATCATATAACAAACGTTTTACTAACACAAAAATACTATTAAGTATAGTAAACAAAATATTTATCTAATTTAAAATACAACCGAAACGGAATTGTATTACCATTGGACTTGTAAATTATAAAACACATTTGTGATTACCATATCAAATTAACCCGAAGACATAAATCGGTATCCGTTCTATAGTAACCACTAATTCCTAAAGTAAACATTATCGATAACATTTCTCGTCGATGTTTAATAAATCAGCGGTAAAAGATGTCTCTATACACTACGTAGTTCTATCCGATGAGATAGCAACACTTGTACGCATCACAAACACAAAGGTTAGAGGGAGACATCGACATTTTCGAGATTCGTAATAATTAAGGAGCAAAGAGGTTTTAAATCATTGCCTGTCAACGCTCCCTGTGGGAATCCACGAGAGTTATAGGATCCTTTATTCTAAATTTAAAATTACAATTTTGTAAACGTTCGGAATATTTTAAAAGGGCATATTGGTCTCTGGTGCCTTTATCACCGAGCACCGTTGAGGATGTTGAACCCTTTAACAAACAATTCGATTTGATATAAGTAAATGTCGGCTTATGTTAAGCTTTTACTTCCAAGTTGTTATAACGGCACTACAGTTAACTAATAACAGCTCAGTGCTACTACAATATAAATGTGATAGATACCTCTATCTGTCCCGCTCTCTCAATTTTAAATGAAATCCACCATTTTTTTAAAACTTAAAAGAGATGAAAGTCAGTAGACACAGTTTTTTAAATGTATATTGTCTTTAACTCTGAAAAACTCCAAAGTAATTGTTTAGTGTCATAGATACTAAGTTTACGTGGGTTTAAGTTTTATTAACATTTTACTATGGAACATCTCATAGACTTGTGTACGTTCCGATTATCAAAGCACTGTAACAACTGTCGTGAGTCATGACTTATGACACATCGCGACGTCTGCGTGCAACGGAACGTCACAAGCGACCACGGTAATCGCGAGATTGGCTCACTCGATACGCAACTGTCATAGGGATCGGAAGTTTGAATTAATATTAACAATAGCAGTTATTGTTGAGAGATGTATTTAAAAATCAAATGTAACGACATATTAACTGTTTTATTAAACAAATGCTTATTCAAAAATTATATAACCTTGACCAGAAAGTAGACGCATTAGTCAATTATTACAATAAATAATGCTTTCCTTATACTCTATAGCCTCCTATTCTTATATATAAATAACAACTGTACCAGATTTAAACACATTGAGTTTCTCTTCACATCATTAACTGTAAGTGCAACTGGTTACCTTTTGATTAGGCGTCAGGCTAGCGCACGTAGAGCGCGTGAATGTTTTAAAAAGACATTAATTAAAAAAGTCGAACGTTGCATTCGCGGCGAGATTGCGGCGGTCCATTTAATTGATACCGCGAGGACGAGAGGAATCCCGCTGAAGAAACGGTCGTTAGCTTATCACATTGCTGATTTCACACCGTACATACTGCACGCTCGGTTTACATGGATCACAAAAAAAATACATGTAAATTTTACTGGAATTTTAAAATGATGGTTACACATTGTGTTATAATGTACATTTTTTATTACCTTTAAATTATTCCAGAGAAAAAAGGATTTAATAATACTTTTAATTCAGGTTAAGGTTTTCTTTTACTTTTTAGCACTAGTTGTTGCTCGCGACTTTGTCCGCGAGGAATCTAAAAAAATGTTAAATAATATGGCCTATGTGACACAATGATAACGTAGCTTTTTAATGGTGATAGAATTTAATTTAAATCGAACCATTACTTTTTGAGTTATTCCAATACACACAAATCCAAAAATTCAAATCTTTCATAATATTTATAATATTAGTATAGATATATATTTACAGCCATTAAGATCATTTTACAGTCCAATATAATTGACTCTTTTAGTATTTTTTATTATATTTAGAAACAGGGTATTTAAAATAAGCATTATGTTACAGTGTAAGCCGACCGCTATCCACAGAAGTCTGAGCCGGGTCACGCCTTGGCGAAACAAAAAGAGAATCGTTAACACAAGTTAAACCTTTGTACGGATGCTTTATGTTTCTCGAAATAAGGACACTCATTTGTTTATGTCGAATATATCGACCCTAGGTTAATTAAAATAAATATATTAAACGATTCTGGTAACTGTTGCAGTACTAACACTAAAGATAGGCTTCGCTAGCCTAGGCTAGGTCTGAGGAATTGACAATAAATATACGATGTTCAAAGTAGTTTTATATCTATTTTACATTTTTAGATTCTCTAGGAGGCATCATTTCTCCTAGACGACTAAAGTCATACCAATATTACCTTCTTAAGTCTATAAAATATTTTTTATATTTACACTAACATAAATAACCCAAGGGTCCAAATCTTCATAAAAAGTCCAGTGGATTAGGATGACGGTGTTTTTTTTTGATTACTTAGATTAACGACTCATTAAACTAGGAAAAGGTAGTTATTTGTTGTTACTTTGTCTGGACACATGTTTGTGAATAAATGAATTATAAAACAGAAATTAGACAAGGTGTTTATTGTCTAGCAACATTTTCATGGTAAAATTAACAAAAGCATTAACGTCAATAGGTTGCTGTACGGAACCGTATTTACTAGACTTTACGACTATTGAAAGTACAGTAGAAGCAAATACACTTTAAAGACGAAAGTAGCTTGCACTTAATATTGGCAATTAATACAATAGATATCTGAAAAGAAGGTTGTAGTTGACGCTAAATTGAACCTTATTATCATAACTCAGTAATATAATTTTATACGCAGTTACAAGTGTAAATTACATGTGTTCAAATTGGTCGGTTTAAGTTCGACTGTACTTTTTATTAGCCTCAAACTTGATAAATAAAAGAAAACACATCTGCTTTTAACTGCACAGTGAATTATATAAATGAAGTAGTGCATACAGATGTTGAAATTATATTGTTTCTCTAAGTTTTGTGTGTAGGCCTAATTTTAGTTCCTTTCCCTTACCACCCATTCCTTAAGAGGAAAGGATGAGAATGAAAAGTGGATTTGACGGTAGAAGAGGCGCATAGGAAGAGGAAATATCCCTTTTATGTGCGTCTCCTCCTTTGTCACTTAAGGGTAGGCAACGCATCTGCGGATGTATGTATACGGGAAGCGATCGCGTTCTATTTTGGTGGATTCAGATGGCTGTTTGCTCGTTTGCCACCTTACAATATAGAAAAAATACATTTCTTAGTCAGTGCATTTACGTTTTGACAAGGCACAAAGTTTTTATTGAACTTCGTTTGTTACATACATACATGTTGTGAATTTTAATTTTGTAGTCGTATTTATAAATACGAACATTTAAGGAAAACATCTTTCGTATACTAAAAATTCCATCAATTCATAGTTAAATACTCACTTTATGTGACCTAAGTTAAAGCTTCCAAGAGTGAAACGATTTTTAATTAATTTTCTCTAATGTTAAAGTTTGATAAAACAATATTTACGTAATAATGCTATTATTATAAATATGAAAGTTTAGTTTTTTTACTATCTACCTCCAAAACTAAAAATTGGATCACGTAAGGTTTTTTTTTAAACTCCGCACAGACGCAGTCGCGGGTAAAAGCAAGTATCAAATAATGTAAGAAATTTTAAACATCTTCAACTTAATCCGAATAACATCCTTGATGACATTAAAACGAATTAATAATATCCGAAATCGATTTCAATATCGCAAAATAAATAGGAATCGATGTTATGATGCATGGTCAACACGCCTTAGGTGATGAAAATTCAATCAAGATGGGGCAATACTCCGGCCGTGCGTTAAAATGAAACATAAAACAAACTGTAAAGGAGACTGGATGCCAGCCTTGTATCAGCTGTGAAGATCTTTGAACATACACACGGACGTTAACGATTTCAAGCATGTCAACGAAAATTTGAATCGAACTTTAAGCTGGGCAGTAGTTTCTTGAAACCTTCTTTAGCGGGGAAAGTAGCTAGGTAAGTAATGGCTATGTCACTTGGCGTAAATTTTTATGAAAAGAGGAGGATACTAAGGAAAATCTAAGAACATATCAGTTTGTATCATAAGTGGTAGCGTTTAAAGCACAGAATGTTTTACTAATATTATTTGTTTCATCTCTTTCTTCAAGTTGTATGGATCGTTTGGTAAGCATGCTTACTCATAATTACACTTTAAGACAAAGGCTAGTGTTTACCAAATTTTTGTGTCGTATGTCACAAGCGTCAGGCGCGAAATGAAAATAACTTTTGGCGGGGCCATCTCATAAATCAGAAACACTGGTGTAGCTCAATTAAAACCATTCTCTATCTGATGTACTCCTGCTGCACGAGGTAGCACCTCATATACTTTTTGTCTTTTTTTCAAACCACTGCGGACCTTTTAAATGCTCTTTGTCAATGTATCGGGTAGCGTTGCTCTTGTTTGCTGTTTTATTTGTATGTATTTGAATCTTTTTAAATCGTCATTTACGTGATATGCCTTCTGAATGATATTCAAAGTAAACTCATTTATATGGCTATATCTTAATTAATACTTGATTAAGCTACAACAGCTATTATTTTAATATCGACTTATTTGGAAATATCGACTACTTAAAAAACAAAGCAATCAGATTAGTAAGGGAAGTAAAGTTAACTCGTGACACTTATAATACCTGGAGTGTTAGACTATTAGATTTTTTTCTATCGTAGGTTATTTTACAGGCCATGTCATGTCTTTTCCTGAACTTAATAAAGTTTCATTCTATTCAACAACCCAGTAAATATCCGTACATCATCTACTCGTTACCCTACTCCCTACTCCAGGTAAATCATTCTTTCGTCATTTCAGTCGTCACTCCTTGATGTCACCTTTCAAGCAAACCATCTGTTTCTAGGATTAACTCTACCATTGTACTCCACAGTCGTAACTAAGTTTTCCTTGTTACATGTCCTGTTTTATCCGATGTCTGATATGTTCTTCGTGCTAATGTGTGATACTCTTGTCTTCAGCTCCATTATCCTAGTTCATTGCTTCCGCTTTACATATATCGATTCTTGTTTGCAAAATATTGAAGCAATAATTTCCAATCACTGACGATAAAGAACGAGGGCATGGAGAACGATCGATTCATAGATTTTTATTACGATACGCTTAATGTTAATTGTAACTTTCGTCTATTAACATAGATTGTACGAATCTGATTTTGATTGATACATGTAGGAAATTGTACTGCCTTGAATAGAGTAATAGGGTTCTGTAGTACTTCATTCAATATCATATATAAGAAAGCTTTATGCTTTAAAACCTTCCTAGATTCTCGGGACCATCATAGATTCAGCACTTACATCATCAAGTCCTTTTATTTGTCTTATACTTAATTGCGGTTTATGGAATCAATTTATACATTTGCCCTTCATGTTAATTATCACTGCTGTTCAAGAATTCAGTGTCTTCTACTTAAAAATCAGCGAATTATTTTATAATCCTACTTCCATTAACGTTTTTTGAAAGTACTCTATAAATCTACTTATCAGTTCATTGGTAGATCTAACTCTTGATATAAAAACATCAGTTTATTTACCTCCTGTATTGATATACCCTACGGAACCCCAGACACACTCGTGCGCACGATCAATTACGATTTTAATCGATTGAACGATTGTAATCGATAATGGCGCGTGCAGGTGCAGTTTCTTTGGCACGATGTCACTGCGATTCCGAAACCAGCGGTCCCGAATCGCTTTAATGGCTTAATGATGATACGATAGCGTTACGAAGGTATAATACTTAGGTATTGTGATTGGTAAAGATAACCTTTTGGTAACGGTCACATAATAAAACCAAAATCAAACCAATATCATGAGATTAGATGTAACCACTTCTAGTGCATCCCTAATGCTATCCCATATCTCCCAACGCTAGAGCAACAGCTATAATATTCTCAGCACAAATAATGCATAATGATCATAGAAAAACAAATAAACAAGATCACAAACAAGGTCCGGACCTCCGCTGCCCCTAGGTACAGTCAACATAAATAACCCACAGCAAGGTATGAAGATGTCGGCCGGTGTAATGGAACGTCAAAATATCTCGCTCATTGATTGCCCGTGCGCCTCGTAAATTGTCCGCAACGCTCAGGGCTTGCAACGCTCGCCGCACGCCCCGCTGATTGTACTTGTTTTATGTCTATTCTATGAACCATACTCGGGTATGACATTGACAAGATTTAAGCGTTCTAGTGTTATGATTTGTTTTTTAAATTAATTACATGTGCAAACTCTTATAGTGGAGAGTCAAAAAGAAATCATTTTTGAATGCACAGAGAGTAAGGAATATCATTGACACTAAATTGAGTTTTGAATTGTTAACACCATAGAGTAAAAATACACAGATAGGACGAAAGTGTCAAAAATTAAAAATGTCTCTGTTTACTTTTTGTTTCGAAATTATTAATTGCTATTTCTTGAAATAAATGTCCGTGGCCAATTTCGCAGTACCGAAGATCCGGTTGCTTCCGGTACAAACCGGTTGCAGCTATCAACGTCATTTTACGACGCCCGGTGCTGAATGCAATCCTAATTGCTAATTTTAATTATTCTTTGAGTTCCTTCGCTTTTTTAAATTTCGCCGTTATTTAAAGTTCCCGCCTTGCAGCTGGCCTTTGCGATGTCTGACATCTAATGAGGTGTCATTAACGAAAAATAATGTTTCGGTTGGAACTGGCACTTATAATGCTATACAAAAAAAATAGTTAAAATACGTAATATTCCTTGAAGTTCATAGTTTTAGTAGTCGAATATTGAGCGCAACTTCTTATTTAAATAATTATAGTGATGTAGTGTAGGAGGTAATAATTAAATATGTGATCAATACGTGCATTGACAGTTGACAAACGCGTTAATAGGTTGTCGATAAAATTAACTATAATTGATATAACAAATCGATTTAATTGACAATCAACATGAACAATGTGGCAAAATACATTGTCTCAAAGAAGCTATTTCGCTTGTGGTTAAAAACTCTGTTGTTTCAATTAAAATTAATTGACCGCTTGTATAGGCACAGTTTCAGTATTTTTCTTATAATGCATTCACTTAGTATCTCAATATACCCCTAGTTTTTGGTAACAGTTATTTTTTTAATTGGAAACGGATGTTGACAATCAAGCAATGTACTCTTAACAATAATCACTTCCGTTAGTGCTGTGGAATCTTGTCTCCGTGCGTGACATATGTTAATAAAAACACAATACTAGAAATATCTTTTCACTTTTATGATATCGATGCATCGACTATTAGAAACGCTTGTTAATTTCTACCGATTGATAATTACAGTTGGCAGAAAAATTTGCGCATTTTTGTACAGTTTTACGAAGAAACGCGCACGATTATATTATTAGTGGCAACATTAATTACTTCTGTAATTATTAGAGTAATAAACATGTTAAATACGAATGCATAAAGCGTGCAATTACAACGCTAAAATATGTAAACGCACAAAAGGAAAATGTTAATGGGCTGACAATTATCGATATTGTTTATAGCACATCACTATTTGCAGACACAAAAAATGTTGTCGAAAAATTGTGCCACCTACGCTGACTAAATTGTTAACTTTTTAATAAATATATGTCGTTAAAGCTTAACTGTAGATATGTGACATTTAATTATACATATCACGTAGTACTATCTCTAAATTGGCAATAAGCGTGTTCCTATCACTATTAAAAAAGAAAAATGAAGATTCCGCACGAAGAGGCGTTTACAATATTATTTTGGAGATGGAATTATTAATAGTGATGCGACATTGTGTGTTCAACTTCCTAATGAGTATCGAAATTGAATTATTATGATAATATTTTCCGAAATACTTATCGATGTTATTAACATTTATGAAAACGGTGTTAGTGATAGTAAATTTTGGAGTTAAACTTTAATAGGAATGTTGATGTTTTCTATCATTCTAAAAAGTTTCTCTCGAAATTTATAGTTTAAGAAAATTGTGCTTGTTAACTGTCGACGATAATTTGACCTTTTGACCGCAACTGCTTATCGTTATTTTTAAAGTAGATGATTAACCTATTCTTTGCACGACATGAAGTGTTTTTAGTAATTTATATTTCGATTAGGAGCATTTCACAATTTAATTATTCTACAGGTAATTTATTTTATATATACCATCTTCAAATCGTTATCAAACGAATTTACCAATTAACGAGTTTCCGAATTCCCAAACTGATCCTCTCTTATTTTATTTTAAACCGAATAACAATCCGTTCTTATACAATCAATATTTCTCTCCAGTCCGATCGTTCGGATTTCAAACGAAAAATCCACTCAATTAAACAACGGGAGCCGTAAGATAAAATTAAAACTTAATTAAAACTCCATAAAGTTAAAACAAAGTAAAGGTATTAACAAAACAAAGGTAATAAAACAAGCTGGGAGTCAAGGCGTAAAAACATTTTGTCACCAATATCGAAGCGTGTTTGGCCGCGGTCGTGACTTCTGAGACTTCAGCTTGTTTTACTTCGATACATCTTTCTTTTGTTTTTGTTCTCCAGCTTTGTTTTAAATCATTGATTTGTTTTTGAACATTGAACTGATAATGGACAGGTGTAATAATAATTGTCATAAATATCCTTGTGTCATTCCCTTTTGTAAGACGTTTTATACTTCACCATGGTCTTTTTGTAACACTACTCGTATGTTACAACTGAGTTATTAAAAATCAACCTTTTGATCTTACATTTGAGAAATATGGTCTTGAATTACGTGCATTCGAAATTTTTTTTGTGTATTTTATGTTTTATTGGTAAGTTAAGATATTATAAAACTGAACTCGCACTATAGGAATTAATAAATGAGACGCCACAAGCCAACTCAGTTAATTCCAATTATGCCTTATAGTGTCGTAAAGCTACCTATTTAATGTGGAATACGGTGAGTTAAGTAGACTTATCAATCTTACAGAAGTGACAATATTTAAAATCTAAATAATAACACGATTTGTAATGTTTTCCTTAAAACTGATTCAACACTGATTTTGAATTTGATTTAGTGACGTGAAGTATTGTTTTTGTGTTTTTTAATATTAATGTTCTTTTGTTAAAACCGGTGTACATAGTAATTTAGATATTCGTGTTTTAATAGCATTAAGAATTGATTTCGCAAACTGTTTGCAATGTAATTGTTAATGTGTATTCTATTAATCTGAAGAAATATTAATTGTAAAAATGTAAAAATATTGCCATTTCTAATTGTTTACATAACTCTATAAGATGTACGTCTCACTCATCTACCGAAGGAGTCATAAATTCGGGCGCAGTTCATTTGAATACGATTGTGATCGACTGCGCCCGCGCACGCCTCGCGAACCAATATATCGTTCTATATCACTTTGCCTCCTTATAAGTCGATTTACTTCAACGGACTGTACACTTATAGAATTTCAATTTGTAGTTTATATATGAACACAATATTCGTGTACAATTGGATGCCACTATAGTCCTCCTCCCCTCGCAGGAGAATTCGGAAGTGGGAAGAGGAATTTGATAAACAGCGGAAACTCCTTTTTCTGTATGTCCCTTAAATTGTCCATTTAAGATAGGCAATGCATTGACATTTCAATTAGTTAGAGATATCTGTAGATAGCGGCCACATCACTATTTTATCAAAACACTTCTTTGTCTCCTACAGTATATTATAAAGATTTGCATATTTGTTTGAAATGGTTGAATTCAAAAACTACTGGACCGATTTTAAAGATTCACCATTAGAAAGCTACGTTATTACTAAGTGTCATAGGTTTCTTTACTAAATGCTAGTTTAGATACTATTATTTAGAAAAAATATCGAACCTAAATGTGTACCTTGCGGAACACCACGGAACGCATGGATGTTTGTTTCTAAGTATTTCTAAACCGACTTACAGATTTCGCTGATGGGCATAGATGTAGAAGATAGTCTAGAAGAACACATAGGCTACTAGAAAAGTTTTTATTTCTAATTATGCTCGGACGGAGTCGCGGTCGTCAACTAGTAAATAAAACTGTCATTGTTGTAATACCAATGACAATCGTGGTGTAACTGTGTATGTTTTTCTCGTAGTCGACTTTCGATTTTTTTTTCTTTAGCAGCGGCGATCGGATGGATACATCTGGCATAGCTTGGCCAGCATACGGTAATTATGTTAGAAAGCAAGACGCGGCTTAAGAGAAAATACTCTGCGATGCTGTATGCTTGATAATTACGCAATTATAATGCACTTTTTAGTGGCAGTAAAAATAGGTTTTGTTTAACAATTAACTTAGTTTGCAAAATGCTCTGTTCTTTTCGAAGCAAAATTATTTATAGAAATGTAGACGTTTCTTTAATTATGTTATGGGTTAGTGTGATAATTATATATAAACACTGATTCTAGTTTCATAATGATTTTGTTTATTTTTATTTTCATTTCAAAGGCAAAAAACCTGCTCATATTTAGTTTACTCGAATACTGATTTAAACAAATGCTGTCTATAGAGTTACAGAAGCCGCATAGTAATAAATTTCCGATCAGGTGGTAGAAGGTTCGAATCCCAACATTCGCTTATAGTCATAAACAACATATTTTCATTTTAAAATTTAAGATTAAAACATATTCTAATATAATCCTAGAAATAGAGTGTCGCAAGAAATGTTGGTATTTAAATGAGCAAATATCTGTTACATTATATTGATTGACAGACTACAATAATGTGTACTTAATTCTACATAATAAGTGGTGGTCAACGACGCCATTGGACATCCGTGGACGCTCATGGACATCTAACAAACCTAGAGGAACTACAGATGCGTTGCCGGATTATTTACAGATCCTACATTTCTAATTAACAATCATAGTTACTCTATGATGCTTTTTGTCACACCATAACAATTTGCTTCGTATCAATAGTATCTCTAACAGATAATTAATTCTAACAACATCATGTTTCTGCTTAGCTGTTACATTAAACAAGAATGCTACCATCAAATTACTTTCATTGGATGTCTCACGGCTGTTAACTTCATCATGAGCGGAGCACGGAGCGTGACGGCCCACTGCCACACATAGATACCATCAGATATGCTTTTCACATGTTTTCCTTCATTAATTGATTGTTATATCGCGAGTCTTGTTGCGGGAATTAAACTCCCGGATTCGTGGGCGATTAGGGTGACCTTGGTCTTTCCGATCGATCCTGAGATAGCAACAAGGTGTGGTCCTGACTTACTGAAGTTTGAAATTCCTAGGAGAATCTTCCCGGTGACAAGCAGAATCCCCGTGCAGAGAATCAGAGAGAGAGTACGTGCGGGAGTCTCTCCAGTCGCACTGGAGAGTGGAAAGGGGGATATAATTCTTTCCCCCAGAAGGCAGGGTACCTTTTGAGGATTTTATCCCTTGGCAGTTTTCGCTGTTTTTTTGATCACAAATCAAGCAAATTGTTCATGTACCTAATGTAATATTTAAATGGGGTTATCGTCGTCTTAACAGAAAAAGTTCTGTTTTTAGAATAACATCCTTCTTATTCCTTTACAATGACATTCTACTAAGTCAGATTTTACAATAACACAATTTTACAGTGGTTTCTATATATCGTACAACTGTTTAGTCGCGCTTTGATTCCTATGAGCATACATGGAGGTGCGCACAGTACTTAATGTTTAGTTGTGCAATTAAACAGTTGAATTAGCTGCAAAACAATCGACAATCACACATCACTTGTGCGACAGTTTAGTCAAAGGTGTGCGCACGCTCTTAAAAAACGTTCTAACTTGTTAGAGGAAATAAAATTATAATTTTTTTGCACTGAACTACAATTCTCGTTAAATAATGCGAGCTTAGTATTTATTTACCCTACTCTCGGACACCTACTAAACTTACCATAATTGTAGTTTAATGGATTGCATAAATGACACTTTAGGCGTGAAAATACTTGTATTTAATAATAATACGCATATCGACTGATAAATCTTGATAATAAATTCATAGTTACTTGTTTTAATTGGACGTCTATCGTTTAATGAATACTGGAAGTATGGTATTAGAAACCGTTACAATTTATAACTTGAAGTTTACTAATTAAGTTTACGACAACTTAGCACCTGTTTGATAAGATGTAGACCTTAGGCATCTCTATTAAGTAAGTATTCATATTTTATAAGTAATGTAAATCATTTCTGTAACATACAAATAGCAGGATAATAAAATTGACGTAGAGGAGTTTAAATATTTTTATATTTTTTTTATAATATAAGGTGGCAAACGAGCAAGCGGCCACCTGAATCCACCAATATAATCCAATTTCATTTACTAGCTTCTTAATAAAAATCCTTACTTTATTAACAAGCTAATAAATAAAAACAAAGTACTGACATGAATTTTGTTTTTAAGATTATGAAAGTCTAGTGTACTCCGTTCGTGCTAAATCAAATATTTTATCATGCTAATAATACGAGTATAAATGCGAAAGTTTAGATGGATGGATGTTAGAATTTGTAGCCATACCGACTAAACGGTTGTCGATGAAATTTGTACAGGACAAAAAAAATTACAGGACATTCTGGAAGAACACACAGGCTCCTTTTCTAATTCCACGCGGAGGATTCACGGGCGAAAGCCAGTTAACATAAATGCAAAAGTTTAGATGGATGGAACTTGGTTATAACTTATCTACAAAACTGTTTACCAGATCTCGATGACACTTAGAACAGATGTAGAACAGCCTGGAAGAACACATAGGTTAATTACTTCTTTTTTAAATTCCGCACGGACGATCACGGGAAAAAGCTAGTTATAAAGTAACATAGTAAGTAATATGATTAAAATGATTTGATGAATGTACTAACATTTAATTAAATAAATTAATTTGTAGCAGTAACCTCATCAAATCAACTACCGAGGTTATTACGGTTTGTATACAAATTACCATAAATCGTACATAAGTCATGATTTTATACAATGCCACACCGATACTAGGAAAATGCACAACCCTAATTACATGTACAAAATATGTAATTAGGGCTGTGCAAGTCATGTTTAAACATCATTTTTATGATCCTATCTAAGCTTACACTAAATGTGTAGTTCTTTTAACGCGACCAAAGGACATCAGCCTGATAGTGTTATGCATGAACCTAAAATTATACCCTAGGCAGTCACTAGCGCCTTTAAAGATCTGAAAACGACTGTAATAAATATACAAACTTATAAATTGCCAATTTAAAAATTCTTAAAAAAACAACTCATCACAATAGAATTTAAATATCTAAAATGTCAGTTAAAAAATAATAAGATTTAACAATGCAATAATTAGAATATTTCCAGGCCTTTCTTGTACTTAAAAACTATATGATTTTTTTGGTAATGTAGATATAAGTTTTTCCTCTCTTATGTCATTGATCTCTAGTTATTACCAATATATTAGGCCTAGTAATTTCTGTTAAATTGTAACAACGGTACAGAATAATTAATTACTGCATACATGGTGTACTATTTATACTAATTAACATAAAGTCATTAAACTCGGACGTAAATTACATTAATATGTTCTAATAAAAATATTATGTCAAGCCAGCGCCCTAGGGCTGGGTCCGGTTATTGCTTAATCCGAAGGAGGAACGGCTTTTGTTAAGTTAAAAAAAATAATTACATTAGTAAAGTTTTTTACGACTTTCATGAGTTACAGTTCTAACGGACGTGGTTTATGCAAAAAATGAGTAAATGATACATGCAATATGGTGCTTTTTACTATGGACTAGCTGTTGCCCACGACTTCGTCCACGCAATATTAAAAAGTAGCCTATAATATGTTTGTCTACTTCAGCTACCCTCCAGTGAAAGTCCGATCGAAATCTGTCCAGCCGTTTCAGAGATTACCAGACAGACAGACAGACAAAAATTATTAATAAAGCTGTTTTCGTTATAAGCAACGCAAATACATTAACTTCGCGAAATGTGGAATTTTTCTTTTGATATTAAAAACAGACACTACAATTTTATTATATGTATATAGATAAAACACATACAAAAATTAGAACGTGTCAGTGTAGTTTTGGATTCAATGCAAACAAGGAATGAAATCTTCAACTTGCGGCACAGTACGAGTATGTACTGCTCTTCCATACATTTCTATCAGCCGTCAT